>BSSO01002431.1:0-19378 GCA_030267885.1 Mesembryanthemum crystallinum | reverse complement strand
TAACTTACAATTATACCCTTTGTTATTTAGTTATTTTAGAATGATAAGAAAGGGTAATTTGGGAACTCCAAAAGTTTGACACCAAAGTCCTCAAGAATTCCCTTCTAGTATAGAGATTACATAGCATTTGCATTAGAAATACAACCAGTTAAATCTTACAAAATTACATATGCACAATTGCGTTGTCTAGAGGAAATCAGATGCACAACTGAGTTACACAGAAATATGTAGGAATGACAAGCTTATGGTTCACAAGATGTCCATATGTAAACCTGACCGCCACTTGTGGCGCCAGCTAACATCCCAACTGTGTAAGGGTGAGCATCATTCCGGCATGTACTGGTAGACATGCGCGGGCCGTCTAACGCATATACAGTCTTTCTCTGGCTCACAGACAAAACATCAACACTTCTTTCCTTATTCCCAATATAAAGATGCATATCGTCCCAACCCCATACGGCTCTGCATCATAATTGACAGCAGAAGAGTATCAACTATTATATGTATAACCATTAACAAGGGTTCACAAATTCTTGAGAAATTACTACATTTATGAAAATTGAATCGACACATATAAGGAAGGCAGCAGAAGATCAACACAAGATATATGAAGAATTGACCTTCAGTGAACAGGAATCATTATACTACATCTAAGAAATAAATCAGATCATAAACAAATGCAGAGCAGAACTATAAAATGTATTAACAGAAAGTATGCTTCAGAACTGCATGAGCACCCTAAGATTTTTAAGAGACATCATACTTGAAAGATGAGACCGGTTTACTTGTCCAGTTGTCATGGTGGATCATAAGCCTGTCCTCAAAATTAACACCCCGGAGCACACTTACATTGTCATCCAAACTGCATAGAAAAAGATACTTGACTGATCAAGCTAATGGTTCACAAGATACTTGACTGATCAAGGAGCAATATATGAAGTAACTTGATCCAGAAAAGAGTCCAAGATTCTCAAACAATCAGTTACAAAAGAAGAATTCAGCAGTACAGAACAAGAAATTCACGTCCATTTAGCTGTTCTGGAACAAAAACCAGCATGAGTCGACATATCTGTTATCCAGCCAATAAAAGAAACCCCATTATCTACAAGCATCATATGTGAATCTGTTTAACAAATCTTTTAGAGGGATTGACTGCCTGGAAATGGACTCTGAACGTAGACACACAAGGCAGACTTTGGAAGAAATCAAGTACAAACAACAGTATTTTAGAAGGAAATTAATTAGCAAATTCGGCAGCAAATCATTAGAAGTAAGCAATAGTAATTGCATTATGTTACAGATAACACTCAATGCTCCTCACATTGCTTGATATAGCATTAAATATCAGAATTCTTTAGCTCATCAATACAATCCAGGCTCCTCAGGCTCTAAGCTATACTGAACAGCGCTTCCTGAACGACACTTCTGAATTTCAAAATATATCTGAAACATATACCAGAGTTCAACAGGATAACCTCTCCAAGTTCACACTTCCACATTCCCTCACCTTCTCAACTACGTAGAAATCCAGCAAATAAAAATATGCATGTGTTTAACCGACCACTAGTGCCCTTATTTCGCCTCATGGAATTTTCATTAGATAACAAATTGAAGCAGCAACCACAACATTAAGACTAATATCAGCGCATAGGTGAATTAAGCTAATAAAATTACACCAAAATGGAAGAGAATACCCTATTATTCAAAGGCATAGTCGATCACTATACCTTGTTGTTGCCACGCAATTACCAGATGGAGAGAAATAAGCAGAATGTACAGGATGACCATGGTTAACTGTTTGCAGAGCATTGCACCTCACATCCATCTTTCTGAGATCCCATAGGCAGGCAAGATTATCAGTAGAACTAGTAGCCATAATGTTTGTGTTAGAGGAGCTAAAATCTATGGTGTTTATCCTTGCCTGGTGCAAAAAACAAGAAGTTGAGATTTTCCCTACTCTTTCATCAAACATACGGAGCTCTCCTAGACCCTCGCCAAAGTAAATACAGTTTGCATCATTTGGTTGTTGCGAGAGTGAATATAATGCAGACTCGGAACTGCTCGAGTATACAAGATCAAACACCTCCTTCTCTATGTCCAACAATCGGAGAAGTCCATCATAACTAGTTGTGAACACCTGTCCAGAGCACTATAAGATACGAGTGCACTGAATTAATGAATACTTTTATCTGTAACACTTATACTAACTTGGGAAATCAGAAACCACCAATCCAAAGAGGTAATAGAAGATGTAGATTTTCAGAAAATTATCCGATACAAGATTAAAGAATTCACCTTTGACAGGGAAAATGGATGGACAGAAATTCCTGAGACAGCAAATGAGTGAGGGTGGTAGAGATAAATCCCATCTCCATCCTCCTTATCTGCTTTGACATCCCAGAAACACAAACTCCCGAAATTCAAACACAAACACAAACACAAACACAAACACAAACACACATACACTGAATCGCAGAGGGAAAGAGACACACATACCTTTGGCGCTTGGAGGCGGCATAGAGGTCAGAAAGGCGGGATTGGATATTGAGACTTGAGAGAAGCCAAGCCATCATTTGATCGTTGCGCTTGATGTTCTCCAGCCATGGCCGCCGGCGATGAGAAACTCAGTGACAGTGATGAGTGATGAGGTTTCGCTTTTCTTTTTGGGATGGGATTTCTCTCTGCCTATTTTTGGCGACGGGCCCAAATACTGACATCACTTTTTCTACGCGGGAAAAATAAAACTGGCGGGAAGGGGAATACCTACTCTCTTTTCTTTGCTTTTTCTTCTCTGAGGAGGTTAGAGAATGGGAAAACATTATTATTATGATAATTAAACATTATGAAAAATATTGAAAAAGTATTAGCTCTGTTCTATTCAAGTAAATGGCCCCCAAACTCAACTGAAATGAATGGTAGTATTGTACTCCTTTACCTCTATATCAAATGTTGTCAAATCAATTTTATCCCACATACTTTTCAATAATAACCCACTATCCAATTTAAAATTTATTTATTTCCCTCACTCTTTCTCTATTATCTATCTATCTCTTTTTACCCACTATCTATATTTTAAATGTTTATCTCCAAGGGGCAAATTTGGAAAAACAACCCCTCTTTTTTTTTTTGAAATGGAGTACTACTCCATGTGAGCCAAAAAAAAGAAAAGAAAAAAAAATTGCAAAAATTAACTGGTTGCAATATAGAAACGACAAAATGAGCAGAGCCTAAATTAGTACTCCCTCCTTTTTTTTTTTTTAAATGTCGTTTTAGATTTTCGTGTCCAAGTTGACTATTGAATTGTGAAAATTTTACTTTGTTTCACAACGTGAAAAATTATTTATTGGATTCGTATCGAAAAGTACTTTTATAATATATGCTTTTTATAATTTTTGGTTATATATTTTGAGAGATATTGGTGGTCAAAGTTCAATCTCGAAAAGCAAAAACGACACTTATTAAAAAACAGAGGGAGTCGTAGTCTCATGGAGTAGCAGTCGAACAACCCTCTAACATGCAATTTTAGCGACAAAGAATATAGTTATAAAAGTGCTTGAAATGGCATTGCACGCCCTCCATTTCCATCATAGTCGTAGCCTCCAATTAGTAATCAACTGATGGTGCAGTTATCTTTTTTTAGACACTGTAGTTTTGGTTGATGTTGTCAATGTTAACTCCCTTGAGCTTCACTATTGACTCGAAGTGCCCTTTAACAGGCAACAAAATCAAGGATATCGAGAGGAATAAAGATGATGAAACTGATTGCATAACCAATTCAGTTCTATTGCTTTTTTGTTAGAAAACATAGGTATACGGGCTTTGTCCAAAGCTAAAGACCATGAAAACCTCAAGTGACCCTAAGAGAGCTCGAGCTAGAAAAATTCTATAACACAACAATTGCATTACAACCAGGTAAATGTAACATAGTTATAGAAATACATATGCACAATTGAGTTGTGTAGAGGAGATCAAATGCACAACTGAGTTACATAGAAAATTTGTGGGAATGACTAGCTTATGGTTCACAAGATGTCCATATGTACACCTGACCACCACTTGTAGCACCAGCCAACATCCCAACTGTGTAAGGGTGAGCATCATACCGGCAGGGAATGGCAGACATGTGCGGGCTGCCTAATGCATACACGGTCTTTCTCTGGCTCACAGACAGAACATCAACTCTTCTTTTCATGTTTCCAATATAAAGATGCGTATCGTCCCATCCCCATATAGCTCTGCTCACAATTGACAGCAAATGAGTATCAATCATTAAGTGTAACAATACAATAATCAAGGGATCAATTATTCTTGAGAAATACGTCACAATGATAAAATTTGAATCAAGATAAAAGTTAGGGATGGTGGTAGAAGATAAACAGAAGTAATGTGAAGAAAAGCCATTTTCATCTGACCCAAATTACACTCATAGTATAATATTTTGAGAAAGCCATTTCAGCATGTTTGATAACAACACAAACAAGTGGTATGGTCACCGGAAACACATATTTGACCTTCATTAAACAGGGATCATTGTCCTACAGCAAATAGATAAACATATCACAAGCAAATGCAGGGGCAGAACTAAGAACCCATTTGGCAAAACTTCTAAAAATAAGCACTTATCCATTTCATATACTCTTCCATCATCCACTCCTCCACCACCTCCTCCTCCATTTTGACTACTAAGAAATTGAAAAGGGGCTAGAAGTAGAAGATACAACTTGGAGCTTCTACTTTCTAGCCTCATTTCAACTTCTTAGAAGTTAAACTGGAGGAGGAGGTGGTGGAGGAGAGGGTGGTGGAAGAGTAAAATGCAATGGATAAGTGCTTTTATGTAGAAGCTTGGCCAAACGGGCCCTAAAACATACAGAATGCTACAGAACTACATGAGCATCCTAAGATCTTTAAGGGGAATCATACTTAAAAGACGAGATCCATCTATTTGTCCAGTTGTCATGGTGGATCATGAGTCTGTCCTCGAAATTAACACCCTGCAGCACACCGACATTGTCATCCAAACTGCATAGAGAAAGAGAGAGTGTTCAATGTAAGCATAGGCAGAGTCATCAAACACAACTTATATGCACTAGATATGAAGCAACTTGTGCGAAATCCAAGATTCTCAAAAAACTATTTACAATGAAAGAATTCAGCAGTACAGAACAGGAAATACAGATCTACTTAACGGTTATGGAACAAGAACCAGCAAAAGTGCAAGACATCTGTCATCGAGCTGGAAAAGAACCCTAATATATACGGGCACTATATTTTAATGCAGTCAAATCTGTAAAGGGATCACCTTCCTGGAAGAGAAACTCTGAACTCAGACACATAACATAAGGCAGGCCTAGAAAAACGATGAAGAACAAACAACAATATTGAAAAAAAAAAAAAAAGTCAAATGGCTTCAATCAGCACCAAAAGCCATCAGAATCTAACAATGGTTATTGCATTAAAATATATATAACACTTGATGTCCTCACATTTCTTGATGTAGCCTTAGATCAGGATTTTTCCAGCTAAAAATCGAAAAAATCCAGGCTTGTCAGGCTCTCAATTACACTGTACTGGCATTTCCTGACAGCACTTCTGAATCTCAAATGTAATTGAAACATCTGATACCATAATTGAACAGAATAACCTCTTCAAGAAATTACTCTCACAAATTTTCCTCACATTTTCATCTCAACTGCATAGAAATTAAGAAAAATAAAATATGCATGCGTTTAACTAACAACTAGTGCCCTTATCTATAATTGCCTCATGGAACTTGCATAACAGCCAAGAATTAAAGCAGCATACAACATTATAACTAAGATCTGCACAAAAGTATATCTGACAAAATAAAGTAATGCAACAAAAGGACTAGCCTATTACTCAAAAGCAAAGTCGATCACTATACCTTGTTGTTGCCAGGCAGCTACCAGATGGAGAGAAATAAGCAGAATGTACAGCACGTCCATGGTCAATTGTCTGCAAAGCTTTGGACTTCACATCCATCTTTCTGAGATCCCATAGGCAGGCAAGACCATCAGTGGAACTAGTAGCCATGATGTTTCTGTTTGCGGAGGTAAAATCTATGGTGTTTATCCTTGCCTCATGCAAAAACCAAGAAGTTGAGATTTTCCCTATTCTTTCATCAAACATATGGACCTCTCCTTGACCCTCACCAAAATATATACAGTTTGCATCATCTGGTTTTTGTGATAGAGAATATAATGCAGACTCAGAACTGCTCGAGTAAACAAGATCAAACACCTCCTTTTCTATGTCCAACAATCGGAGAAGTCCATCATAACTACTTGTGTGCACCTGTGCATGAATTTACAGCATTATAATATATACGTGCAATGAAGTAATGAATACATCTCAACCCTCTAATACAAACTGGAGAAAATAGAAATTATAATCCAAAGAGCACACGGAAGCCAGAACAAGTGAAGAAATAGGGAATAGACAATATCATCCAACTAACAAGAAAGATAAGGCTCAAAAGTCTTTCAAGAAATTGGTGTAAAAGTTTAGCATCTCAACTTCAAAAACAAGTACAACATTTATGAAGTGAAAATGAGGGGTCTTTGTTCCCCCTTCAATTTTCATAGTTGGTAGATATATTTTCTTGTTATAATTGGCTTTGCAAAGTATATCAGTTGTTCCCTAATCCTAATTCTTCTCCTTTCTGTGGTACATATTGAGATTGAAAGATGAGAAGAGAAAACAGTGCTAGAGATGTAACTTTAGAAGCCAAAACCAGGACTGGATCTCCTTGCTACCTAACACAATTATGCAAGGACCATTTAAAAGGCATAAGATAATTAGAAAATCACACCATGAAAACCCAGAAGTTTCCAATTGTAATATTGTCAAACACCAATGCAGCTTCAGGGTAATAGTTTTACCTTCTTTCAATTATGATATGCATACATCAACGTAGATGCACGTAAGCATTTCAAAACAACAACAACAACAACAACAACAACAAAACTGGGCTTTGCCATGTCAATGACCCAAACACAAAAGAAAACAGATTCGAAGATGTCACTTATCTCTTGGGCTTGTCCCTTTCAGGCCCCGCTTGGATTAATTGTTTCCCCCCTACATCCATCATTTTCCTTCTTCCACCATAATCTTTCCCCCACCACCACCTCCAACCTCCACTTTTGCCCTGTACGTTTCTCCATTACCCCCTAATATTTCCCCCTAATCCACGCGGGGCCTCAAACATAATGTAATGGTGTACCATAGTCTACAATAGAAAATATTCATATAACAAACTTAGAAGTAGCAAATAATATCTTGCCACCTAATACTAAGACGGTTAACTACAAAATTGTACATCCTTGTCCCTTGTTCTTCAGAGTTGCAGATATATTCAGCCATAAAAGAGGTAACAGAAGATGGTAATTTCTAATAAAACTAGAAAAATATCCCATATAAAGACTAAAGAATTTACCTTTGACAGAGAAAATGGATGGACAGATATCCCTGAGACAGGAGCTGAATGAGGCTGATAAAGATAAATCCCATCTCCATCCTCGTTTTCTACATTGACATCCCAAAAACCCAAATTTCCATACTTATTGCCTGCAACAACCATTGTCATATTCGTGGTTGGAAAGAACCGAACAACGAGTATCTTGTTAGGCACAAGACGAGCTATATTTTGCGGTTCTAATCTCAACGACCCCAGATCAATAGGATCATCCAATTTGATCCTTTCAAGCTTAACCGAGTCCGAGGGGTCATCTCCACCAGCATTTGCATTCAAACTGGCACTTGAGCGAACCCTCAAACTCCTGCGCTTTCCATCAGAACCGCCATCTTCATTTTTGACATCTGATTGAGATTTTGTTGCAAGACTAGAGAGCTTCTCAACGAGTGCCCTATCCGAGCTGTCACCCTCGTAGGCGTCTGTCATACTAAGAGGCCCTAGAACAGAACGAGCCGGTTTAGATGGGATTTTCATTGGTTTGGATTTGGATACCAGCAGCTCATTGAAGTCCTTGGGAAGACCAGAGGAATCAGGGGGCATCCCTCGAGAACGTAGAGAACGGCGAATAACAATAGGGGTTTCTGGTTTTGGCTTCTTCTTCTCTGAGTTGTGTTTGTAAGTCTTCTTCTCCTCCCTGTGTGTGTCATTTCAATTAAAACCACCACAAATAAACACTAATCTCTCTCACTCGCATCTACCCTCGAGGCAAAAATTAGAAAGTAATCACAAAACCCATTAAAGGGCAGGCATTTCAGCATTAAAAGGGTACGAATTTACACAAACACATAAAAAGAGAGAGATACCTTTGGCGCTTGGAGGAAGCGGAGAGATCGGAAAGGCGAGAATGGATTTTGAGAGAAGCCATCATTTCGTCATTGCGCTTGATGTTGTCAAGCCTCCGACGTTCGTACTCTGTTAACTGATCTTGCTCAGACGTAGACGCCATGGCCGGCAGAGGCAGCGAAGAGAGAGACTCAAGTGACGGTGAGGGTGAGGGTGAGGGTGAGGGTGAGGGTTTCGATTTTGGGGATTTAGGGATTTCTCCGTCAATTTGTGGCGGTTTAAATGCGGGACCATATTATTCACTTTTCTACGCGGGAAAATAAAACTGGCGGGAAGGATATGCCTACACTCTTTTTTCTTTTTCATTTTTTCTTTCAGGTGCCGGAACGGCATGAATATTATTGGCTGCACCCGGGAGTATCTAATTAGCTACTCCCAAATCCACATAAAAATTGATTAATTAAACACCATGT
Source organism: Mesembryanthemum crystallinum (assembly GCA_030267885.1). NCBI lineage: Eukaryota > Viridiplantae > Streptophyta > Magnoliopsida > Caryophyllales > Aizoaceae > Mesembryanthemum > Mesembryanthemum crystallinum. The sequence continues at coordinate 10,630 of BSSO01002431.1, read as the reverse complement.
GAAAGAGAGACATTGGATTCTGACTTGTGCAGATATAGTATTTTTGAAACGAAAAAGAGTTACTACATGATAGAGTAAGAGCAAATTATTAGAATAAGGTAATATGGAATAGTGCGCATAAGGTCTCCAATAACCAATATGACTAAATATTACGAGTGTGCATATACCAAAGTAAATTTTTATGAGATATGTATGAATTATCTATATAAAATACAGGAAAATGTAGTTTTTCTTTAGGGATCATGGCTCCAATACATCCGAAGTTGTTATGATATCACAAGACCTAAGCAAGAAGCCATTGCTGATGTATAAGATATCGCTCACAGCTCATGGCACCACTTTGTTCACCACTTCCAAAAACCTATGCTCAAATGGTAGATTATAGCAATGGAGATGCTCGATCAAGATGCTCCACAGCCAAATTTAGCTTTAGCATTGGAAGTAGAAATGCTAAAGGAGTGTATCTTCAAAGGTTATTCAATCAACTACCATTAGCAATTTTAGCAATTTTCCATTCATCATTACTGAATTTTACACACATTAGTCAACCATGACGAAATATGGAGAAGAGTTTCAAAACGCTTTGATATGTACTACAGTAGGAAACTCTATCATGGTTGGGAATGCCACATGTGCAATGTTTAAGAAAGTTCAAAGTGACCATACACAACCATGTTACATTATTAGCCCGACTTTTATTTATCGAGTNAGCTCGCAAGAAAAAAACATTTCTGTCTCATTCCAAACTCTAATTAATAGTAGTATCATGAAGGAAAATGTCATGATGCGTACAACCCTCCGCATGCAATTTCATTGACAAAGAATATATAGGTGTAAAAAATGTTTAAAATTGCATTGCACGCCCTCCACTTCCATTCATAGTTCATGTCCTCCAAATTAATCAACTGATCATGTGCGGTTTAGCTTCAATTTAGACAGTGTAGTGTTGGTTGAGGTTGTCAATGTCGAGTCCCTTGAGCTTCACCACCGATTCGACATGCCCTTTAACTGTGTGCAGCTCCCGCAGCCTGCGCTTGCATCCCATTCGAAAAATATTTAGTGCGAAATTGTACCAAGTGAGATCACATTTTCAAGGAATGATCAATACTAATGACGATTGTTCTTTAATCTTTTCTTCAAAAAAATGAATACATTGTCAAACGGTAAACATGAACAGGATTGTTCTACATGCTACAAAGAGATCAGTATTGGAATTTTTTTTCTTTAAAAAAAAAAAAAAAGGAAAAAAAGAAAAGAAAAAGAAAAACAGATTGCCTCAATATGGCACCTATGCATGCCATCGAAATGTCCATCTATATAAACATCTCGCGCTCTACTTACAAACTTTTGATCAAATCTAGGTATACCTTGCCATTTCAGCACGCTTCTTGGCCTGCTCTGCAATCTCTGACAACTCTCTATAGTCGTTGGTGCTGTTGACCAAGCCCTCTGCCGCGGGTGATTGGAGACCATGAAGAGTACGTTGAGCCATGGCCCATTGTGCCTCTCTCTCGCCCTTTCCGTAGTCCTTCTTTGTAGTGAATGCGGTCTATGTACGAATTAAAAGATTTAATTAAAGAAGCTTCTAAGCACGTCACAACTAATCCTACTACTTACTAGCTTAGTATGAATTGAATTGAAATCATGTATACAATAAAATGTACGTACCTTGTTTTGGATCATGCTGTCCCAGGCCTTTCCGCTCAAGGAGTAGCGAGCAACAAATTTAAGGATGTCGAGAGGAATGTAGGTGATAATACTAAAGATCCAAATAACTCCAGCCCATCCCCATCCGATGCCAGTCACCCTAGCGAAATCCCACTTGGCATAAACTGCAAGAAGTGTAGCCACTAGTTGAGCGGCAAGGAAGGCAACCATGAGGAGAATACCAGGGCGCTCCACAAACGACCAACTTCTTGATCGAGTCACAAAGATGAGTGCCTGACTGATGATACTCACTTGAAGGTACAAAGCTGCAGTCATTTCATCTTCGTTGTCCCCGATTGGTTTTACACCAAACCATTTCTATATAGTAACAAGAACAGTATTAATAAATGTATATGAATTTTACAAGTTGGGCTAATATACGAATGCAGATTTAAGTAGCTCACCGTAAAAACATCAGTGTCGTGTGCCATGTAGAAGAAGACAGCTGTAATGACAGCCATGTAGGTGCCAAGGATAATTCCAGTGACGAAGATCTCATTGAGCTTCCAGGAATCGGGCACAGGAGACGGCTTCACCCTGTCCTTGGAGATGGTCATGATGGTACCATCGTTAAGGATGGCAATGATCAAGACCATGAATGGAGAGAAATCGAACTTCCAAATGAGAGCAATCAAAAGGAATCCAAACACAATACGGATGGTGATTGAAACAGCATAGATGGTATAGTTTTTCATCCTCTGGAAGATAGCTCTGCTGGTCAACACGGCACTGATGATAACGCTAAGCCCTGGCTCGGTTAATACGATATCTGATGCACCCCTGGCTGCATCAGTAGCATCAGCAACTGCGATACCAATGTCTGCCTTCTTTAATGCAGGAGCGTCATTAACACCATCTCCTGTCATACCACAAATGTGCTTCCTCTCTTGCAATTTCTTAACAATCTCATACTTGTGCTCTGCATATAACATATTTTTTAATGGAAATTAAGTAAGTCCAACCCAGCATTTTCAGGAGATATTATACGAATAATGAAGGAATATCACATACCAGGGAAAACTCCAGCAAAACCATCAGCCTGTTCGATGAGGTCTTCAACTGGAATTGTAGCGATAGACTCATCCTTGCTTTGCCCAAGAAGTGTGGAAGAAGGGTACATGTTGGTGCCCATTCCAAGTCTACGACCAGTTTCCTTTCCAATAGCAAGCTGGTCACCGGTGATCATCTTAACATTGACACCGAGATCAAGTGCCCTACGAATGGTCTCTGCACTATCATGTCGTGGAGGATCAAAGAGTGGCAAGAGACCAACAAACTCCCATGGGCTGCCTTCACTCTCCTTAGTTTTCTCTGGCACAGTCTATATGAATACAAATTGTAAAATAAAATTAAAAATGTGATAATAACTCTTCAATAATATGTAACTTGCCCTGTTTTTTCTTTGGGAGGGGATGAGTGGGTATGTGATTAATTCGTTACCTGTCTGCAAACACCCAAAGATCTGAGGCCACGGTTAGCATAGCCATCAATCACATCATGAGCCTTTTTCAATGTCTCGCCCTTGAGGTTGCAAAGCTCAATGATCTAGAGAAGGGAACAAAAGTAAGTAAAAATAATGATATGTGACGATTGATGGTTCTAATTTTTAAATGAGAATACTGGTGAATTCGAATTACTCTAGTAATAGATAACTAGTAATCTTGTTTCCGTTATTTTCTTACCTGCTCAGGAGCACCTTTGCTAGCCCTGTGCCAGTTCCCATTTGAGTCGATATAAGTAATGGCAGTGCGCTTATCGACAGGGTTAAAAGGTAAGAAATGCACCTCTTCAATTCCTGCTCTTGCCTACAAAGCATCACATGCAATAATACGAATTATACCCTCCGACAAGTTAATTGTGTGCATAACTTTTTCATATGCATGTAGTATTATTGAAGAATAGATATACCTCCTTAGGATCGCCCAAATTGTTAACAATACAAGCATCGATAGCATCTTGATTCTCTACTCTAGAGGCGCGAGCAGCTATCAACATCAAGGTATCCTTGTCGCAATCTTTTGGGAATACCTCGATGAGGGACTTGTCGACGGTGAGCTTGTTAAGTGTGAGGGTACCTGTCTTGTCACTGCAGAGAACATCCATACCCGCCATTTCCTCAATGGCTGTCATCCTCTTAGTGATGGCTCCTTGTTGGGACAATCGGTGAGAACCAATAGCCATGGTCACTGACAAGACGGTGGGCATGGCAATTGGGATCCCACCGATGAGGAGCACCAAGAGGTTATCAATACCAGACCGGTAGCTCCTGTGTTGAATTGGGTACATCACGATCACCTCAACCAACACACCCACACCGATGGAAATAATGCAGAAGTTACCAATGGCAGTCAACACCTATATTAACCCAAACAAAAATTTAGATTTTTCCAATGTCATAATCGAGTCATGTTTGATTTACTTTTCAATGTAACAAAGATATAAAAACAGATTATTTGAATTAGTACCTTCTGGAAGTGGCCAACATTGTTGGTGCTATCGACCAAGTGAGCGGCCTTGCCAAAGAAGGTGTGGACACCAGTGGCAATAACAACAGCCTCGATTTCACCTTGTTTGCAGGTAGAACCCGAGAAGACCTCATCACCGGGGTTCTTGGTGACGGGCAATGACTCACCGGTAAGGGCAGCCTGATCAATCTTAAGGGGATCACCTTCCAAGAGCCGAGCATCAGCTGGGACAATATCTCCGAGCTTGATACTAATGATATCTCCAGGAACTAGAATAGCTGCCTCTTCCTCAGACCATTTCCCATCTCTCAAAATCTTGGTTTTGGGAGCAAGATTGGCCATAAGAGCAGCTGCAGCATTTCCTGCATTGTTTTCTTCAATAAAGCTAATGGTCGAGTTGATGATAAGCAAGACAATGATACCAACAAAGTCTTGCCAATCAGGAGGCTTTCCCCCTCCATTAGCCAAAACAATGGCCATAATTGCAGCTGATTCCATCACCCATGATAGAGGATTCCACATGAAACCCAAAAACTTGAGGAACTTGCACTCCTGCCATGCATGCACATCTATATTAATACCTCATCATAGATTCATCTTAATTAAGTCAAAATATGTTTTCTTTTTCATTTTTTCACTCAAATTTTAGGAGTTGAAGTTTCTTGCCTTCTTCTCCTCAAGCTTGTTGGGGCCAAAGATTTCGAGCCTCTTTTTGCCCTCGGCAGAGGTTAAACCTTCCTTGGTACATTTTAGCTGCTCGAAAACTTCCTCTACAGGTATGCGCTCCTACATAATTCATTCACCGTTAAAAACAACCAAAAAGAAAAAGAAATACTAATAGTGCATATTTTTTGGGTTTTATAAATAGTACTTACGAGATCAATGCTCTCATTCTTGATTTGCTCAAGAGAGATATCTTCTCCATTGGAGCCCATGGTGAAGGCGAATCAAAGAAGAGAGAGAAAGAAAACTAAGACTTTCCCTCTCTTCAATAGGAAGGAATGTTGTGGCAAAATGGCCCAATGGAAAACACACTTATTTTGTACTTAATCTTGTTTAAATTTTCCTTTATTCAAGCCCCCTTCTCCCCCATGAACTAACCCTTATTAAAATGGGGGAATAGTTGGGTTTTCCTTACGCAAAAAAAAAGAAATTTTATCCTATGAATGGAAGGGTGAGGGCAAAACTAGCATAAAGGAGCCTCTCCTTCTTATAACCTGGATTTAGAGAGAGAAATGAGAGGAAGAGAGAGAGTCAGCCCTTATTCTTTGGAGAACAACAAGTTCTTTTGTGTACTTTCAGTGGTTTTCCCTTGATTTTAGGGACAACTCTTCCTTATTTGGACCTCTATTATCAGAATTTGTTGGATCGCCAACATGCACCACAATCTTATTCATAGAGACAACATTTTTTGAGACATTTGGTTGTCCCATAGTTTTCCTCGCTTTCCTTATCACACCAGATTTATTTATTTATTTATCAATAATTTCCTTGTTGCTAATTAACCTGCCAATGTAGGTCTTATTAGAAAGATATTATTGCCACAAAGATATTGCTAGGTAAAATTAAATTAGCATAAGATATTTCAACCCAAAAAAAAAAATTTGCTTAAGATACTAAGATTTCAAATCAAAATACCAAAAAAATTAATTTAGCCATGAGAAGAAGAGAGACAAAAATTTAGGACAACTATTTTCATGTCCAAAAAGTAGTATTTAAATAGAGAGACCATTATGATTCAAAGAGATTGCACTTTTGTAAGAAACAAAGCTTTCAATTGAAAACAGCAAGTTGTTTACACCGAGAAGACGTTACTAAGGCTATGTTTGCCCCCAATAGCTAGCTTTTGAGTAAAAGTTACGGTTTGAAACTTGAAGCTGGTTCTTTTCTCTCAGCTACCAAACAATTTGAGGCAACAGCTAGCTTTCACTTGATAGCTACAACTAATTTCTGGAACCTACCCATACTAGCTTTCACTTGGCAGCTAGATTTACAGTTAGAGCTAATCTGCCAAACATAGCCTAAGTAATAGTGTGTGGCTGACCATATATTTACAATTTTGTCATTTGTTGTGTACTTGTGTTACCACTTACCAGCCAAAAGATAAGTCACCCTAAAGCATGATGGGTTTAACCCTTAAAGTGATTTTGGTCACCCATTACTCAACACGAAAGGGGAAATTTTATTTCCAACACCATTTCTCAAGATGAACACAGTTTTTGTTGAGCCAATCCACGTATCGTGCCTGAGACTCTAGGAGGGACGATCGCTTCATGTCATGTCGCCTAGTGTCAGTTCAAGTACGACCCTGGCACGGCAGAATGAGCCTTGCTGCAACCCTCCTGCCCAAATTTTTTTTCAAAATTTACACAAGTTGCATGCCTGTGTACTATTCTAGTATCGGGTCAAGCCAAAGTTAAGGCTGTGAAAGAGCCGAGCCGAGCCGAACCGCTCCATGCTCCTATTTACCAAATATCCATGCCCAAGCATAGTAGATTCTCTCCATTATGCTAACCTAAGTTGCACATACATGGGCATGAACACAAACACGATCGATAAGAAGCACCCACTATTAAAAGGACAAAAAGGCTTCACATACGTCAAACACGCATTTTGTGTCGAGTTTGCATGTCAAACACGGGACAGGGCACATATCATACATATCAAGTGCTTCCTAGATGCTAAATGCTCTAGGCAACAAACAAACAAGAAGTTGACCCAAAAACAACCTAGCTAGCTTGTGCTCAAAAGCTCCAAAACCACCAGACTTTAACAGCAGAACAAAAAATTGGCCACCAGCACCAACTTACATAGCATGATAACATACCTAGACTCACGATCTTCAGTTTGCTTAGCCATTGAGCAAGCATTTTCCCAGAATACAACATACAGGGTCAATACAACATACAGGGCCAATGCAAACCCAGTCAACGGCAGTCATCAATCAGAAACTAGCCAATGCATTTCCATAAACCAACCCTTCAGAATCAAAACTCTTAGAATCATAATCCTACACCCAGAAGTGAATGAAATCTCACAAAAAGTATCTCTAGAATACTTGATATATTCCCTTGATCGCACAAAAGTATGAGTATATCCCACGAACAGTTCAGAGCAACCCAGTGATGCTCAAACTGATTGAAACTCTAGTTGAGCAGTGAGAACAAATAACTAAAAACCCAACATAATGAATTGCGACCTCAGAAAATGGTTCGACATCAAAGCCTCTATACTGGGAAACTTGAGAGCACCAAGTTTGCACGACATAATTGGATAAGCAGAAGAAATATAACCAAAGACATTCCATTCCACTGTAATAGAAATAGTAGGAGTATTAAACAACCTTTCACTCTACAGTTAATTAATTTAGAAATAGTTTGGGCTTGGCAATAATATATTTTCATCAAGCAATTAAGCCGCCAAAATATCTGATAAACAGAAAAATACGATCCTCAGACAAAATTTCCAGCAAATACATCAAATCAAACTAAGAGCAGGGAATTGCTTTCGTTTTCGCAAAATAGTCTGTCTAAATCGAATATAGGATAATCTAAGAAAGTAAAGATCAGCACTCAGCTGCGTTGCATCCATCTCAGAAGCCGAGCTTGGTGCGACGCCAGTGCCTGCGCTTGGCATTGTACCTGGAGAAGAGAAAACGACGTCGTAATCAGCCAATAAACCAACCAAGACGTAATAGAGAGAGAGAAAGAGAAAGAGATTGATAGTAGTAAAAGTACCTGATAGTGTTGTCAGTCCTCATGCGAATCCAGTGAGGGATGGGCCTGTTCTGCCTCATCTTCTTCGCCAGCTTCTTCTTGATTATGAACGTCTTGTGTGAAGGCTGTTCTCATATAAATTAGTAAAAATTTATGTACAAATTCATGTCAAATTTCCATCAATGAAGATCAACGCCATAATAACCAGAAGAGAGAGAGAGAGAGAGAGAGAGAGAGAGAGAGAGAGAGAGAGAGAGAGATACCATTTTGGCAGCGTAGTATCGGCGACGACGGGAAGACGGATGAGCCGCGGGAACCCTAAGCCTAAAAAGCAAACAACACCAGAGATACAGAAACCCTAAGCCACCCAAGTCATTTCGCACTGGTGGATGGTGGTGGAGTCTTTAAAAGGGGTTTTATTTATGGGCTTGGATCGCTATTCCATACATTTTCATTTTAGTTTATCTAACCGATCCAGACTGCTCAGAGTTTTATTGGGTCCGTAATTGTGGGCTTCATTTTACATTCCAAAAAACTATAGTAAGCCTTGAGGGTTAAATGATCTCTCAAATTCATTTCTTGACAATCAACTAGTGGTTGTCGGTTGGTGTGATTGGTTCAACATTGATTCATTAATCAATTTTGATGGTTCGATTATGCGGTAATGGTGTGATAATAGTCGAGGCCAACAATTTTCGATTTCATGACTATTTTAAAGAAACACGAGTAGCAATCCTCTAATACACGAAATTGGGGAGGTTTACTCTTTTCTAGAGCAGCTTATCTTCAACGAGCAAAGAAGGCGAATCTCTCTTTAGAAAGCTTAGCCCTTTTACAAGTAAATCCTAACTCTGTTGTGCACGATGGGAGTAAATAAGGTGCGACCGTTGGGGGAAAATGAAGACATAGAAGATTGAAGCTTTTACAGCTTCATTCCTTCTCTTCCAGTTTTAAATCCCGGATTTTAATTTGACATACATGTGATTGGTTTCGCCTTTACTTTGATCTTAGACTAAAGATGTGATTTGACCATTTTTGGTCAATTTTTGGTGTAGAAGATGTTAGATGTTTGAAGAATCAATAGAAGAAGAAGCAAGTTCAATATTAGTTTTAGATTCGCTCTCTCGGTTTGAATTGATTCGATCCATTCCTCACCAGTTTATTGGTGGCGAACAATGAGGATTGCCTTCTTAGCAAATATCCTGGCTTTCTTTCTTTCTTTCTTTTTTGGTTGGGAGAGTAAGTTAAGTTATCATTAATTAGCATCTTTTGTTTATAAGAGTATTTTTGATGTCATGTTAGAAGTGAATGGAACAAGGCGATATAGTTTATAGCGTACTTATTAACTATATTCGGTTTTTTCTAGGCTAGAATTGAAATCGATATAGGAGATCAAAACTTTAGAAGTAGTATTAGATATTATTATAGCTGTGGACTACCGTCGCATTCTTGTATTAATATTTATATTAATTAATTAATTAATCCCCACACTGTTCTTCAGCAAAAAAAAAACATACAATAGCTCATTGCATTTGTTATTCAAGTATTACATGTATTACATTACATACTCTTTCCCTGTTGTTTATTGTGCTGACAATAGTATACACAGAGTTCGTGTCCTTGCTGCTATATGCTTATTGAAGAGAGTAATAATAAGTATGTATGTAGTTCTTTAACTCCAGACGTTGTGGCTTCCTTTCTATGCTCCCCATGCCTGCAAAGCTGCAACAATAGTAAAAGTTGTGAGTAATTTGTTTATTGGAGTATGTACAATAATTCACCATGCATGATTTGAAGTTGTGTTATTTTTGCAATGCAATGTACGTGGTTACTGATTAAGTAAACCATTTTTGTATGATGCCTGATGGGCAAAAACATAAAAGTAAAATGAAGTAAAACTTTGATGGGGCACTTAAGCATTATTATTACCTGTTTTAGAAAGAGCCCAATTGTCATCCTGGGCAATATGCCAAGCAAAATACCCCAACAAGTGAGTAGTCGTGGCATAAGAAACCTTAGCGGATATAGTCTGAGTGTCGTCGTAGCCGATCCAGGAGGTCCCGGAGTAGCAATAGTTGGCTACATAGGCAGAATCAAACTCAACCTTGGCACCCTTTTGATTGATGAACTCCTTAATCTGAGTATACGTTGCTGTCCCGTTGGAACCAACAGAGTTATCAACACCATCTGCGGGTGCCAAAATACCATGGTTATTAGGATCCTTCAATTTCCACGCGTATCCGTAAAAGGGGAATCCTAGCACGAGTTTGTTGGAGGGCACGCCCGCGTTCATCCAGGCGCTGATCCCCTCGCTTCCGCTTGCAGCACCACTCCTAGGATTACGCAACGCTGAGTGTGAATGAGTCTTGGATGGAGACCCGCCAGGCGTGTAGAAGTCATAAGCCATGATATTGATCCAATCCACGGTTTGGGCTATTATCTGTGCGGGGAAGCTAGTCTTGGAGTTTACCTGCATTAACAGATAGATCCAGAAAAATGAAAAATATGCTCTGCTTGCAAAATATTGCAAGGATGAAGGAATGGTCTTATAGAATGATTTATACATCTAAGACCATTTTAGATATCAACTAGTTTGTACCTCGTGCGATGCACGGATTAGAATTGTAATAAGTTAATTGTTATAATATCATTATCACATTTTTCTTTTGGGAAATTCTACATGGTGCCATTGTGGTCTAGGAAATTCTACATGGTGTAATTTATTTTTTTCGATTCTACGTG
>BSSO01002430.1:0-19379 GCA_030267885.1 Mesembryanthemum crystallinum | reverse complement strand
GAGCTCTCTAAAGTATCGCACTTTCTTGTTCTTAGCCATGCTTTTTCATGGCTGACACCCCTCTCTGTCTTTCTAATGAAATTTAGCACACAAGTGCGTGCACGTGCAGACAAACAGAGAGAGGGGGGAAGGAAGTAAAAGGTAGAAAGGGGCGCAGAATCATGATAAAAAGCACCGTGGTTAAATACTGAGAAGTTTAAGGCTACCAGATGCCTCTGCAGAACTTACCTTAGCCCATGCAATCCTTTTATACTGATTTGCATGTTGCTGAACAACTCTTCTATGCCTTTGCACCCAATCATCACCCAATAGATCTTTGGCCTCAGACCTGAAAAACAAGTTGATTCGTAAATGAAAATCTGTTCATACACTACTCATACGAGAATACAAAGGATAACTAATGCTACACATGACAGATATAATGCCTTAAAGCGTACCTGCGCACTGATCGTACTATATAGTGGATATTGTTCATCAGGAACAAGTTAGTCAAAGCAGGATCTTTATATTGTTTGGACTTCCCATCAAGATTGGTTTGAAGAGCTTGCATAATCCGCATAGTGACTTTTGCCAGCTGAGAGCTTGCATCTTGTCCCTGCTCAAACTCTTGGAAGAGTTGCTTCAGAGTTGATTGATAGCTGTACAAAATCAATGCACAAAATTGAAGCAAGTACAGCAGATGAATGTTGTCTTAATAGACAACAGAAGAGAGAAAGGAATCCCCACCAATAATGTCAATGTAAAATGCTGTGTACATCTAACTATATTATTTTAATATTTTATCAGGTTCAAAAATGTCGACTCTAAGCAGTAAGCACCAGGTAGTCAAGTACTATACAACTGAAAAATTCAGCTCCTGAGGCTGAGAGGAAGCGCAGCAGACAAAGCTGGTTGTCCCACCGCACGCAGGTTCAATTCCTGCTGTTGCATACTTGCATCGGGATGGGGGAGAAGGTTCCCTTCACTGCCCTACCCACGAATGCTTATGGCCCCACAGGGCCAAACCAGTTACCTTGTGGGGCCAACCAGTTACCTACCTATTCATAGAAACTAAGCTTTACATAGAAACTTAAACTAAAGCAAACCTTTGGAATAAGGGATCATACGGCTAATCAATCCCTCCGAAAAAGAGAAAAGGCACATCAAGATGAAGTTTAATATTGACAAGTGAGTAAAAATGTCAAAGTTTGTGGGTTGTAGCTGACAAGTATCTTCATGTCTTCTACAATGAGTAAGCTACTAAAGTGACTTAGAATTTGTTCTCTCTTCCCCTTCCCTCCCTTGCCCCCTTCTCAAAGGAGCAGGTTCGCTGGCCATTAATGCCAGCGAGTAAGGACAGTACATTCTACTAACAACACTAATGTGATTTCACTCTATCTAAGGATTTTCTCAACCTTTAAAATCTTTAGCGTCCAACCGGGGGGGGGGGAATTTGAAGCATTTGGTATTACTTTTTTTTTTGGGGGGGGGTTTTCATCAGCAAACTAGGATCTTTAAAGGCCGCTGGTAAAGCTGGTATACAGCAAGGCTGACCCTGATACATGGAAGCCAAAGACTGTTGCATGAAAGTGACGAGAGAAAGTCGCACGCAAGGGTTAGGATTTAGATTTTGGTTTCAACTAAGGGATGGGAGGGAAGAGCACGCTAGTGTTGTAATAGCCAAAGGCTAGGTGGAAGACGACTGCAGAGGTGCATAAGAGAGAGAAGGAAGAGAAATGAACCAATGAGCAGGAGGGGGCAGTGGTAGTCTGTAGGGGGCATTACACTGCTATCAATGGTCCATGAATATCTTGTGAGGTTAGTGGGCCACCGGCGAGCACTCTGATGCTCAGTGCAGTGGATGTGATCAGGGGTGTTTGTGGTGCATAAACATCAAATAGAGAAGCTATGGTTGGGTGTGAAACAGCTTTCTTTTTATTACTCTCTAAGTCTTAAGGAATGAAGGAAGTTACCAAAACACCCTTGCTAAGACTTCTGGCATAGCCTGATTACGACATGTGAAGGAGAGCGAAAGTAGATCAAGGTAATTTATTACCTAAAGTAGAAGTGTAGCCTTCATTTAAACTTTACCCAAAACAGACACTGTAACCATGATTAATAATCGGAGAGAGTATTATTTTTTTATTTAGTTAAAGAGATTCCATCTCATAGGTTCTTTTTTCCTTGAAAAACAAGTACTGAATCCTATTGTTTGCCATCTGGTTATTCCAACAATCACAATATGTTCGTACATTAGGGATGCTTTGTACCATAACTTTTAAGATTTGTCCTATACTTGATATTTCTGGATAGGAACACAAGACTTCATATTGTTCAACATTTACCATGTACCACAGTAGCTACAACAGAAACATCTACAGAAAATTTTAACTCCACATTGATCAGAAGACTTCATAAAGAGCAAAGATTATAAGAAGTGACAGTGCAACAGAATTGGCAACTTTACCACCTAATTTGATCCTGCTGGCAGAATATGTGAAGGTCATGTAAGTCATCGTACCCCTAAGAAGTCACATCAGCATAGTTTCAGAGTACAAACATTGTATTTAATGCGCAAACTAGTGCTACTTACAGAATCAGATACCAACCCTTTGACCTGAAACCTTTGGTCAAAAGCAATGGTATACATTATTGACAGTAGTGTTCATGGTTCAACATCACAATATCAAGTCGCAATTGGGATCACGGTCGCAATTTCGTAGAAACGGACTAATATGGGTTTCAAATATCGCTCGCGGTTGTCAATTTATCCACTACTTATTGGCCATATTGACCATGTAATGGCCGTCTCGGTCATGTATCGACCGTATCGTACAACCCTTGACGTATCGGGATCTGGATTTCGCGTATCGGCAACCTGAAAACCGATACGTATTGGCCGACACGCGATTTTTAATACCATGGTAGTGTTAGACCTATTAGCTCTTTAAGGAGTGCATTTAAGGATCTAGAAGTTTACTGATGATAGTATCTTGAAATTTGAACAGAATGGTATGTTGTCCAAAGATCAAATGCTCAGAAATTGTTCAAGGGAATAGCTAGTAACCACCTTTTACCATTTGCTTTATATCTATCCATTACTAGTCGCCCACTGGCACTTCTTCAAGCAGCAGGCCACTCAATGTGTTTCCAACATAAGACCTAGTGGAAAGGAGAGGAGATCTGCATACATCTGCGCTCCATATAGTGGTTATGGCTCCAATATGATGATGAAGATCCTTATTATGTACTGGACTTTGGAATTATGTGACATGGTCAATTGATTTTTGTTGAATTAAGATCTTATTAGTCCTGCTTAGGCAACAGCCTTTGATTTTTGTTGAATTAAGATTTGATAAACATAATTTGGTGTTCCAAACTATTTCCATGTTTTAATAAAAGGTATCCATGTCTAAGATATCATGCAGTATTCTGAAGGATATATCCCAAGCAAGCTCCCAATATCCGTTGGGGGTGTGTTTATCTAGCAGCTAATAGCAAACAAAAGAAAAGAATGACAATCTACTCCTGCAAGAGCCGATCTTAACAACCACCTCAAGTCTCATCAAGAACTAATAAGCAATAATAATTATTGAACACTCTAGCAGAAACCCAAACCCCAAAACAATTAGGTGACAAAGGTTCCATATAAAGAAATAAGTAACGAATAACATAAATTAGAAGAAGATCATACTCGAATAAAAACTTCACATAATTAATCACATAGCTCGTAAGGGGATGGACGGTCCCGTCAGAAACTGCAGTCTTTGTTGCATCCTTTTCAACAGCTTCTTCAAAATCGCCAAAGGTTTCTTGGGCAGTCTGTGCAAGGCGCTTCGTAAGACCAAAAGCAGCTTCTCGCATTTCTGCACAAGCTTTACCAGCAAACAGTGACTCAATCTGCAAAATCGTTTAGAGTAAGAGAATAAGCCTTCAACTTTTCAAAAGGACCTCAATGAGATCATATAGCAACTATTTCAAATTTAAAAGGACCTCAGTGATGATCAATCATACAGAAGCTAGTGATTTTAGGCCTGTAAACCTTAACCTCTAGTGCTCATTGGTAGTAAACGCAATGAAAGGGGAATTTATGCTTCAAATCATTAATTCCTGAAGAACTTAAGTCAATCATCATCCACATCTCAGTATTCTACCAACAGAAGTCGTCGTGAAGCATATTGTCCCTTGTCTCACATATAAAATGGTTACCACATTGATATTGATATCTATTTTGCCTCTCCCTCGCTCCACAAATTCTCGAAAGATCCATGAGTTTCTTCACAGTCATGCTGCTTACAAATGTCTTATTCTGTCTTTAGTTAAGCATATATTATGGCTTATATTATAAGAACACCAACTAATTCATGTACAGCTGAAGAAACTCAGACTTCCCAATTTTAAAGAACAGGACAAATATGTTACAGAAGATAACCTACAGCAATTAGTTGTTGTAGGTTCACGTTCTTCTGGTTAGGTTCCCCCACTCAATCTGTTGCTTCTGATGCTTAACATATGGAGACTGGAGAATGATCTATGCTAAAGTAATACCTCATGTTGCACAAATCCTCACACATGATCTTGTTAGAGTCAAAGAAAGAACGGTAATGACAGACGATTGAAGGTGAAGTGCAACCATGAGTCAGAAACAAGAAACACAGGGAGCAAACAGTTCTGACTATTTATTTTATAAAGAAAAAAGGGGTAACTCCTTTTCCTTTTATTGGCCTCTTAGCTATGGCAGAAAATTAGAACTTCTATGGTTCCCAAATTCAGAATATCTGAAAAATATTCTCAATCAAATGTAAATGGATGTTTGGATGCATTTAATCATTTCAGGTTATATGTCTGAGTCAATTCAAAATCCAAAATTTGCAAAGAAAAAAAAAACAGTAGGCATATTAGGTTTAAAAATTCATGTGGCACCATATATATACCTAATGTACACAATTCCGTCACGTGCGTTATTTTTTCGTCAAATATGACTTGACATGACGAAATTGCCCTCAGCCATAACCCCTTCCCCCCACCTCCTCCTCTCATTTTCTCTCTCTTCTTCTTCTTCTTTTCTCTCCTTCCCCTCCCCTGCCACATGAGTCCACCCTCCCCTCTCTTGCCCCAGCCTCCTCCCCCTCCACCATCACACCAAATACCCCACCATCGCTTTCCTCTCTCTCCTCCTAACCACCACCGCCACCACTTCTTCGCCTCCCACCTCTCCCATCCTCCTCCGGCACTACCTACCTTCTCACCACCCTCCACCGCCCTGTCATCCTCCTCATCTACTCCGATGGCTTCGCTTCGGCTATCAATTCAAATCCCCCACCCCGAACATCCACCGCCTCATCTCCAACGGCAAGCCTAACTAGGTCTCATCCCAATTTTCCCAACTCTCACTTTACCCAATCACCACTAAATTGTAACTGGATTATACCCAGCTTCTCACAGCATAATCGATATCAAGTTTGTTGACCCAATTACAGGAGAAGTTTTCACTATGGCTAGCCATGAACCCAAGTGGTGGTTAGGTGAACCCTAATGATTTTCTGTTCCCCCTCTGATTTTCTCTCTCCTCTTCCCCCAAAATCCCTTCTTCGAATCAATCGCACTTGTTTGGGTATAATAATTTACAAACGGTGGAAAGAGAGAGAGAGAGAGAGAGAGAGAGAGAGAGAGAGAGAGAGAGAGAGAGAGGTGTTTTTGGTTTTAATTTGTGTCTTTGAAGTTCTGGGTTTGCTTGTGATGTGGAACAGTGGAAGGCTTTGGCTTTAGCATACAGTTTGTTAATTATGCTACTATATCATAGTAGTATTAAAAAAGGAAAGGGTGGTGCTCCAAGTAAAAAATTGTGAATATTAGTATGCTTTGGTCGAAGAGGAAAATGGAAGGACAGTAGAAGGATTCTTAAAGTATAGATTTGCAAGCCCGGGGGGGGGGGGCAAGGAAAGGGATGAGGGACAAATTGTCAAAAAATATCAGTCTGGTAATTAATGTCCATTTTTCAACTAATGTTAAACTTTTATACACGCTAGATATTATACCTCAACTATAAGGGCACAATGTATAGAAAACTCAAAATATGGGTATAGTCTGCAACACATGTAACCACAGGGGTACTGCATGAAATTTCCCTATATACCATTGTCAAAATTACAGAAGAAGAGGACAAGATATCCTCTTCCAATAATCAATTACAAGTTGCCCCGATTCTGTTGGACATTAGAAACAGTACAGCTATTGAAATTTTTGTGTAGCATAATAGCATACATCATCATCAACATTACCCTTATGCCTCCAAAGAGACTCCCGCCTAGGCGGGGTAAAGGGAGGTCGGTGTACGCAGCCTTACCCCTAACGGAGAGACTGTTTCCGTTTGACCCTTGATCTGAAATGCGACGACTACCAGCATCTTCACAATAAATAAGAAGTGCAAACAGCTTTATTAGCCATTTTGATTTAGTCCATTATATTCCAAAACCAAAAGGTAGTGAATATTTTGGCTCCACCAGAAAGTGGACATTAGCAATGGACCGATAATATTTATTCATACAACTCGAAATATTTCTAGCAATATCATTGTACACTCATGATTTTCTTTTCTCACAAATCTATTGGTGAGAGCACTCAGCTGATCAGCTCCACCTTATGTCACCTCACATATTTGGGTGGGAGCTCATGTCTCCACACCTCACTAACCATACTCTACAACACCTGCAAATGTTGCCCTAGCTCTTCTTTGCACCTTGTCCAAAGGATCTCTAGAACCTTCCCTCTAGATTTTTTTTACCCATTAATTATCCTCTCATTAACTCCCAAGAAAGATCTAGATATTTATATATTCCTACACATTAACTCTCCAGAGATATCTAAACTTGTATCTTAGATCTTCTCCTAGATTTTTCTAGGTTGATCTCCAACAATAACCCCTAAAAGGCCCAGTTAGTCTAGACCAAAGGGGAGCCAGATAAGTAACACTATCCCAAAGCATGTCTAGAGAAGTAGAGAAGCAGATATCCCAGTGAAGACCCGTGCACTACGCTCCAGACATAAGCACCATAGTACAGCCAATAACGAATTTTCATAGTACAAATTCCTAAGTACACCCAAGAATCTTCTTTATTTGGGTACAGAAAGAAATTTAGGCTCAACTCTTGAATTCCAGCCCAAAAGAAGAAAAGGAGCCACAATTGCATTCGATGAAATAAACCGGACCTGTATAGATTCCACCTCTAAGCACTATCTATATATAGCAAGACAATTCAGGTCCGGAATGTAGTACCAACAGAATTAAATCTGTGTTCATTTGAAACCTAACGGTACACCAGACAACAGACGCAAATTGTGCAATCCAGTCCCAAACTGCCAGTACCAAAAGTCTGGGTCATTCATCGATTGCTACCTACCTGAAATTTTGATATTCCACAAATAAATTGAGTTGCCACATTTTTAAAGTGGAAGGGTGCAATGACTCGATTTCTCATTTCACTATTATAAATAATTCCCAGACACTTGGGGCCTGTTTAGTTGTGACAAAGGAACAGTTTTCTGTCTCTATAGTATTGGCCACTAGTGTTGTTAACAGGACTCGACTAATGTCCAAGGTAACTGCTCTACAATCAAAAACTCTTCTCATCGATGCTAGGGGTATGTGATTTACAACAAATTGGCATTGAGGCCAAAAACTTAGACATGGAAAATTATTTGTTACCTGCAACACTTGTTGAGTCACGTTTATACCAATGTGGCAAAGGGAAAGGATGACTCACCAAGGGAAACAGTTTTCTACCTAAATTTGAGGCCATCAGGAAAACAGCCTGGAATATTTTTCACCTGCCCATACGCCGGATGAGGATGACCGGCCAAGGGATGACCTACCGAAGGACAACCAAGTAACCAACTTCTCTTTGGTTCCCCCCCAACCATTTTCACCTTTCTATCTTAAGTTCAAAATGCAATTTATGCTACTAGACCACCGTCTGGTGGTTACTGATGATTTATAAGATCAACGATGGGATTTTAAGGCCACCAGCCAGAAACCGTTGAATTGTGGCTGCTGACCACTACCGTTGAGCTGTGGCCTGACCACCATCGGGCAGAAAATAACCACCTACCACCTCTAGGTGGGCAGTAGCTACCGAGTCACCGGCCACCGTCAACGGTGGTTGCATGGTGGTAGACATAAGAAGGTAATTGTGGCGGGGCGGTGGGGAAGGGAGAGGGAGAGGGAAGCCAGGTAGCGGGCCAAGTTGGAAAATAGTAGATGATTCCTTCTATGAATTATTTTAAGAAATGTGGAACATCAATTTTGATGTTTCCTAAATCCTTTGTACATTTGCAAAATTTTAACTTTTGTTACATTGGACAATTTTCGGACAGTTTTATATTTTGAAATACGTTCCTTGGAAAAAGAAAACTGGAAAACACAACTGTACAAGCCTCAGCTTCATTGGAGCCAAGTAAATCACACAGAATTTGCTTGTTTCCCAAATGATGTTTCAAAAATAGCAGTATTCGAAATGAATAAGAGATATTAGTAGTAATTAGTAACTAACTAAGCCATTGCACAAATATATTTAAGCAATCTGAAATCAATTATTATGGTAAAGAGAATTTTCATAATTTGGTCGGGTACTTCTAATTAAGTAACTTCCTCATTTGCATGTCAAAATCAATCAGATATCAAGCTTATTCATAGAGACAGTACCATGTGTGGTACGCATGTTATGCAAAATGTGGCACATGACCTTATGGTTTCGTATGATCTTAGCCGAAAGAATGCCAATAAGTCTGATGTGTCTGAGAAATGGTATACAAGGGGGTCACAGGGAGGCTAATAATTTCATAGAAAAAAGAGTTACATGGCTCTTAACAAGTTTTAACTTGTAGCCAGAGTTGGACAGATAGACAGATTAGGTGATGTGTGGGGAAAGGTGGAAGACAGATCCCCTTCACTCTATATTAAGGGCCTGTTGTCCTCACGTTATTATACTTTATTTTTGCTGACTTCAAAAAATCAGTAGAAATCAGGTAAATTCGGAATAAATCAACGACAACAACGAGAAATGCCATAAGATGGAGGGAGAGGGATATGGAAGCATCTCAATCCCCTATCAAACTCCCAATGAATCCCTTAAGACAATGCCTGCCCTTCTTTTCTTCTACTCTCTTTCCAAGCATCCTAATCGTCCGTCAAACTCATAATGAACCCCTTAAAACAATTTGTGCCCTTCTCCTCTTCTACTCTCTTTCCTTCAACTACATATTTTTTTATTTTTATTTTGGGGGGGGAGGGGGGGATAGAATCAACTACATAAATAAGCATATAAAAAAGATAACTACATGATGCAATGCATATACAGTGGATCCTTGGAATAGGCCCCTGCGTTATACAACTAAGTTAGCTAACCCTCTGCTTCTTTATGGGCCTCAAAGTAACACTATAATAAAATGCTTCATAACATGTGTGTGTGTATTAAAATTCTCTGTACCTCTGAATGCAATTCACGCATTATTTCATACATGTCAAGCAGCACAAAAAGCTTTTCTGGGGACCTCTTGCTCTTAGCTATAGCATCTCCAAAACTAAGCAACAGCTCAACGCTGCTTGTAGTAACGTCAGCAAAACACTGATCCCTCAGAGAATCAATGCCTTCAAACATCTGATCACAAACCTTCCTCTCACCAGCAAATAAAAGTTTAACCTGGTTGGAGGAAGATGATTATATAGTTGTAGATATGTCGCATCAATATTAAAGGCAGCACCAAATACTTACAGCAATCCGCATAAAATGGATCCAGTTCCCAATTTTAGCCTCCAAAACCTCCCACTGCAATTTCTGTACGTCTTCTTTGCTAAGCTTTTCTACCCCCAATTTCCGTAGGCTTTGCTCTAAAACTGAAGACCGGCTTTCCCTGAAGTGATGTTCATCGACCAGCATTTATCAAATACTCAATTATCAAAGCAGAATATAAATGTTTAACAATATCCTACATGGTAAACAAGCTTGAATTTCTGCTGTCGTAGTCACCAGATGTCCGAAGTTTCAAATATCCTTAGAGAATTTATTCTTAGGGGGAATGTCTCTCATAATCAGGCAAATGCTAAGTTTCATAAATCATGATCAAGCTCATGACAGAACCGACATCTATCCATAATGCAGATGGTTGGATGTTGAAACGGTAAGATGTTTTAGATAGCAGAGTCCATTATTTTGAACAGTTTTTTTTTTTTTTTTTTTTTTTAGGATGGAGCTGATATTGTTAATGAGTGGGAAAACGGTAAAAACTAAAGACCAGGAGTCTAGAATTGTTATGCTTCATATCAAGAATTATGGTCTTTACCTGTAAATTTTGAGTAACTGCTGTTGATGTCCAGCCTCAAACATTTGTGTAGCTAGATTATGCAGCAAAGGTAGTATTCGAGGAGGTATTAAAGCTGGCGGTGTGTAGACAGCATTTTCTGAATTTTTAGAATCACCATGACTCTTCGTAACAGGATCAGCTTGGTCTCCGTGTGACCCAGATGAAGGCCGCATTGAATTCGGGAGGCACTCAAAAAGGCGATCAGGCTCAACAGGTTTGCTGTATTCCCCAGCACAGAAAATAAATAAGTATTTTGCAAAAAGCCGAAAAGTACTATGCTTACACTCATCATTGTGAATGAAAACCAAATAGTACATATCAACTGTACTGAAGCATGAAATAAACAGGAAGTTACATTGTTTGCTAGGGAAGAGAAGATTACAAGACAATAACTGTAGCACCTTTTAAAATAAGTAACAAAAACAGGATTTAATACTAAGGGAAGCAAGACATGTACAACGAGGGCAAGAGGTTCCCACAACCAAGAAATAGCTAAAAAGCAAAAGAAAAACTGTCCAAACTACTAAAACATACTATAAAAAGATTTTTCAGGAGAACACATTGTAGGCAAAAACCCAAATAAACACCAATCACTACTAACCAACCCTGAAAGCAGTAATTGGATCTTAGAGATTTGGGAGCTGCCTCAGGCCAAGCACACGTAATAATAATTGGCTCTTTCACTTCTTTAGATTCTATTTTGGCTCAAGTTTGGCCTATTAGTTTCCACAAGCACTTCTTCTAAGATGAAACATTATCATCTTTTTCTCCATCCATGTCCTTATTAATTTTATGTATATACACAGCCTACCCAAAAGGAGAAAATGGAGCTAGCATACAAGAATGCATGAAATAAGAAGTGTAAGATATGGATAAGGAAAAAGACAAACAGGCAGTATGTACTTCTCATTCATCTTATTTTCTCCTGCATACAAATGAATTTTTTTTTTTTTTTTGAAAAACAATTATAATCTTTACTTAAGGAATGCAACTTGTGAAACTGCCAAACACTTACAGAACCATAATTACTTTCCTTTTTTCTTCTCCCCATAGTTCAATCAAGACATACCTGTATGAAGATAGCAGTTGCTTGTACTCCTCCTCCAGCTTAAGGACTGCCTTAGATAGTAAGCTGTTTGCATGGTTGACCACCCCCTCACTATTTCTGAAGCCTTTACAACCCCCAAAAAAACGAATGATGCTTCTAAGCTGATCAATTGCTTCCAAGTAGCTTTCCAAATCCTCATGTGGCCCCTTCAGTATTTTGGCCTCAGCCTACAAGTGACACTTTTTAACTTAGCCCTATTTTGTTCAATGATGGGGAATGGGGAAACAAAGGGAACTACAAGGATGTACATTATAAAAGCATGTTAATTAGAAAAGCATGTTCAGTACAGAGATATGAGAGTAAAGTTATATCTGTCGAACTCAAAATAGGGGTAGAGAAGGGGGGAGGGAGGGGGGAACCACATATTGTTTCTATTCGAAAAAGGAACAATGTCCTTCCACTTAATGGGTAATAAGAATAAACTAGGTTGCACTCTCGTACAATGCACACGTTATTCATTTTTACCATATATTTGTTTCAATTAATTATGTAGTATACTTTGAGAATTTATTCGTAATGAAATATATCAATCCTTTATGATTTAGCTTCTATATTTTAAAGTTTTATTTCTTATGCTGATGAGACCATTATTTACCGAAAAATTGTACGTGTTGATTTATAGCTATAATATATCTTAATGATGCATAACTATGCTTGAAGCTCACTTAAATTTTTGTTTTAGCGAAATCAAATCAAAAGTAATATACCTTTCTTTTTTCTTCACTTACAGTTGAATTATATCAAGACATCAGCGGTTTGATAATATGGTCCGAGTTATACTTTAGAAAATTGATGTTGGTTTTATAATTTATTTATTTTTAAATAAGAAAAATTTGTATTAAACCAAAACGAAGATAATTACAAAACAAGAGGACAAGAAATCCTCTAGGAAGCTAGATACAAAATGAATCATTAATTACAAACCACCCCAATTCTGCTGAATATCAGTGAGAATCACTCCTCAAAAGCCCCTGCAGCTTTGGCCCAAAGAGAAGCCAAGTAAACCACCCGATCCCACACAAGATATTGGTTTTATATTTCTAATACAAAAATTTTAATGGTCTAACTGCACCAATAAGTTGAGTCAAAATTACTAAATAAATACTTTAAATATAAGGCTAAAATAATTGTTGAATATAACATGAGTAAGATTTAGCTTAATTGGTATTAGAGTTATTAATATCATTTTCTTCTTAATAAATTTACCAAACTTTTTAGCAGAAAACTTTACAAATGTGTTGGCAACGAACTAAAGTTATAAAATGTGAATGCATGTAGTGCACATGAGAAGGTAACTCATAGTTGAGCATGAGTGAAGAGTTATTCTTATTTTTTGAGGGATGTGGGATGAGTGACAGGTTATTAAATAAATGATCTCAAATGCCAGCTATCTTTATTCCACTTATAGTGACTTCTTGTATGAGATTGCTTTTTGTTGGTGAGATGGGAAAAATGAATATGTCAAGTGCACATGCGAAATAGTTTGATTCGCCGCGTACATAACATGGATACATAGATTTTAATAGGTCTAAGTGCATCCCTAAGTTGGCAAAGTAGAAGTTATAAAAATAAAAAATAAAAACACTTTAAAAGTCATGTAAATATGTTCATTGCAGATAATAAGTAAAATTTTAATTGGTATTAGAGTTTTCTTTTTTTCTCCTCCTCCTCCTCCTCCTGCTCCTTCTCCTTCATATTTTCTGTTTAATTTTTCCTTTTTTCTTTTTTCTTTATATGAGTTGGCATGAATCAGTATTACAAATGTGAATGAACAACATAGGAGAAGTTGAGGGAAAGGGTATCTGACTTTTTTTGATGGTTGAGTTAATGGTCATTAATTCCTGGGCCTTTTGAGTGGTTGGAGAGGCCTTTTAAGTTGGATAAGATTAGGACTGCAGTTTTTGAGATGGACAGAGAGACATATTGGGTAGATGGCTTTGCTATGGCTAGTTTTTCAAGACTGTTGGGATGTGAATAAGGATCATTTGTGGGGGTTTTTTTAATGAGTTTTATACTACTAGGGTGATTGGTATGAGCATGATTCTATCTAATTTTCCTTGTCCCTAGGAAGGATAGTTGTATTAAGGCTAGAGACTTCCGCCCCATTAGCTTGGTCACTAGTCTTTACAAGGTTATCACTAAGGTCCTTTCAGTTAGACTTCGGGCACTTCTGTTACGGATTATCTCAGTGGCTCAGTAGAATGGAAACAAAAATTTTCGATACAACTTTAGTCGCTAATGAGGTGGCGGATGATGCTCGTCGGTCTCAATTTCAGGGGTTGGTTTTCAAACTTGACTTTAGAAAAGCGTATGACCAAGTGAGTTGTGCCTTCTTGGATAGGGTTATGATAATAAATGTTTTGGGGGTCGATGACATAAGTGGATAAGAGGTTGCCTAATGCTAGCTTTTCCATTCTGGTCAATGGTGCCCCTAAGGAGTGGTTCTCCATTTCACATGGTCTTAGGCTAGGGGATCCTCTTTCTCCTTTTCTTTTTACCCTGGCTGACGTACTTAGTAGAATGCTGGTAAGAGTGTGGATAGAGGGATGATTAAGGGTTTTCATGTGGGGCACATACAGAGTGGTTATCCAGTGGTTGTCTCAAATCTACAGTTTGCAGATGACACTATTCTTTTCTTTATAGTCTGAGGTGGAGGGTTTTAAGAGGGTGTTGACTATTGTTCATATCTTTGAGGTTATCTCTGAGGTTAATTTGTCTAATGTAGCTTGGTGGGGGTTAATATGGGTAGTGACTTCCTTAATTCTAGTCGTATCAAGGGTTGCTAAGCGTCTTAATGGTTGGAAAGGGGTTTATTTCTATTTGGGTGGGAGGATTGCTATTTTACAGTCGTGTTTAGCATAACCCCCTTTACCACCTTTCTCTTTTCAAGATCTCTGTGAGTGTGGCTGTAGATTGGAGAGGTTGAGGAGGGACTGTTTATGGTGTGGGGCTGATGGGAGTAAGAAGGACCACCTTTCCAATTGGGACTTAGTATATCGGCCTAAGACGGATGGGGGTTTGGATTGTGGTTGGATGGTGCCCAAGAACATCTTGTTGGTGGGTAAGTGGTCACAGCATTTTCCTTTAGAGCCTGATTCCTGGCACCAAGAAATCAAGAGCAAGTACGGTCTTCAGCTTAATGAATAGGACGCCCAACTTGGCTCTATCATTTCTCATGCTTGCCGGTGGAAGTTCATACCTCAAGTTTCATTATTTCTTCCCTCTTGTCAAGTACAAAATACGAAATGGTAGTCCGGTTCACTTCTGGGAGGATGTGTGGAAGGGAGATGATTCCTTCTCTTCTATGTACCCTCAGGTTTATCATTTGTCCTCTCTATAATGCCTCAATTGCTTCTTTTGTGAATCTTGGGACCTTCATTTATGGAGAGCCCCTCATAATAGGGAAGTAGAGGAGCTTGCTTCTCTTCTAAGTGCTTTGGACACAATTCACCTACTTACCCATGATGATTCAAGAATATGAGTTGGAGATTCTTTCTTCTCCTGTAAATCCTTCCTCCACTATCTTGGCCCTCCATCTTGGTATCCCCACTTCCCACTTGCTAAATTCATGTGGAAGTCTAAAGCTCTCTTGAAGGTGCATGCTTTTGTTTGGACCTTGGCATTAGATAGGTTGAACACTCACGATAAGTTGCAGTGGCGGAACTGGGTTAGACATGTTTTTGCATTGTGATTTTGCGCATATTTGTGGACCAGGCTTTTTCGTATTGGGGAGGATGTTTTGTTTGCCTTTTACTATTC
This sequence comes from Mesembryanthemum crystallinum, assembly GCA_030267885.1. Classification (NCBI taxonomy): domain Eukaryota; kingdom Viridiplantae; phylum Streptophyta; class Magnoliopsida; order Caryophyllales; family Aizoaceae; genus Mesembryanthemum; species Mesembryanthemum crystallinum. The sequence continues at coordinate 4,174 of BSSO01002430.1, read as the reverse complement.
TTCAGCACTTTCAAGGATGTCATGTAGAGTTGGGAAGAGGAAAGGAGCATAAGCTATTATGGCAGTGTGCTCTCTTGGCTATCCTCTGGTGTCTTTGGTTTGAGATGAACTCTACGATTTTTATAGGGTTGTCAAACCTCTTGACATTGTGTGGGATCGTGTGGTATATTTGGCATCTTTGTGGGTGAAGGCAGCTAGGGCTTTTAAAAGGACATCCCGTACGGATGTCCAACACAACTGGGAAATTTTGTAACTAGATTTCCTTTGCAAAGGACACCTTGTCCTCTGAAGTTGTAAATTATGATTTGTTTTATTGATACAATTTCTCTTATCAAAAGATATGAAAAAAAGTAAATGGTTTCTGCAAATTTGTATTAGTTGTTGCCNAAAAAAAAAAAAAAAAAAGAGTGAAGTCTATCAATCACTCTGACAAAGGAATTTCAGGAAAAAGCTTATGTGCAAAAAGATTAACCAGCTTGTGTTTAGGCATCTCTACACATCTTTTAAGAAAACGCAAGTGGATCACATTCAATAAAATAAGAACTATCATTATTAATGTGACGAACAATATAAGTTCTTGATAATTGTGGGGTAAGAAGACATTATGTAAGTAGAGTGGACCAAAATTTATGTTTAGGTTAGTAAAACTAGTTAAGGCCCATAGTGTAACTTTACAATGCTTAATATAACAGGAATTTAAAAAGGTTTTGCCGAGTCAAATATCTTTGAGGAGAAGCAAATTGTAGGAAAATCCGGAAAGGAAGGGGCAAAATTCCTCTACAATTATGCACGAATTGTACAAAGGCTATTTAGCATTTGGATGATGCCCTTCTTGAAAGTGCAAAATACTTCTTGTGACTGGACACGCCTACTGTATCTGTTGTGTCTGGACTCTGGAGAGATTTTCTTGACATGTCCAACATTCGTGAGAGAAGAACTTTGTGTAGAATCATTTGGAGTGGAAGGGGGATATTGTAGGATTGACTCGTGACTTAATGTGACGTTTAAGTGCTTTCATTGTACATCTTTGTGAAAAGAAGCTTTAAAGTTCCATCTAAATGGCACGCAAAATAATCCCCACCAAGAGTTATATTGAACATTAACAAGGAAAGCGTCGAAGACCGTAAATGCAGGATGAAGGGTGTTAGGGAGGAGGGAGGAATTTGCTCAACATACATAATTAGAGGGGCAGAGGAACAAAATGTAGATGAAAAACAAAGTGGGAAATGGTTTTTCAAATAAGATCTGGAATTACACGAAAGTATCGTCTATGCTGCAATATAGCGATCTTCATCTACAGAGAAACTCTTTTGATGGGGAATTAGACGAGCTTTTCAAAGTCTAATTCAGGTTGTATGACATGTTCGTGTTTACGGTCAAATAATTTTCCAAGACACAGGACACTTGGAAGCAAAATGACAGGCGAAAACATCTACAATAATAAACCATAGACCAAAAAACAGTTCGCACCATCTATACCAATCCAGCAAACACAAATCTGTAAAATCAAATTAAGCATAGTCCAATGCTACTTCTGCAACAACAATAACAAATACAAGCAAAAATGATCAAAATTGAGGATGATCACGAACTAACCTGACGGCTAAGGTCAAACTGGGACAAGATCACATCAGCAGACTTTAAAGTCTTATCAATATTCTCAGTAGCTTTCCGAATCGAATGCGTCCTAATCTACACAACTCAAAACACAAACAAACCACTTCAATGTCGAATCGAAAGCACAACAAACCCTTACAAATCCCAAATCCAAAAATTCAAGATAGAAACAAAAGAGGAGGACCTGAGTGGGGCGCATAGCGGTTTCGAGGGCGGAGAGGCGGTGATCAAAAGAGCCCAAAATAGATACAATATTATCAGTGATGGTCTGGCTCTTTTGCAGTGAATCCCTCATGAAAGCTGCTTTGGAGCTCAAACTATCCATTGTTGTTGTTCCTCCTCCACCACCTCCATGTGGTTGTACTAGCAAGCCCATTGTCAGAGCTCTGCAACAATGGCGGATTGTGAGGAGAGAGAGAGATGGAGGGGAAGATCTTCGGTTGAATTGGATGAGAGAGGAGAGAGAATTTGGAAGGTATATGTGTGTGTGTTTCCGGTATGCTGTGCTTTTCTTTCTTTCCTTCAAATGGAAAAAGAAGGAAAGAGAAGAGACTTAGATTACTATTTGACTGGTAAGGTGCCGCTGCCCGGTTGACGCTTTGTGTTCGACAGACTGCCTTGTTGTCTTTGCTTAGACAGGGTGTCTTCGGTGCCTCAATTATCCCTTTTTTTTCCGGAAAATTTAATGTTAATAATCCAACATTTAGGTGATTCAAAAAAAAAATTCCATATTCAGAAAAATAATCTCACATTTACATCCGTTCCACAATAATGGGTCGAGTGACATCTCTGTTAACTCTCAAAATGAGACATGGTGAGGGTTTGTTACTAATGCCATTGAACCATTTACTTCTTAACTATTGGCACGTCATCATTTCCGTAACTTATTCCGTAACTTGGAGTTAACGGACATGTCACTTGACTTATTATTTTGGGATAGAGGTCAATGTGGGATTATTCTTGTCAATTTCTGAATGCGTGATTATTTTTGTTGGACTGCCCAAAAGTTGGATTGTTGGCATCGAATTTTCCTTATTTGGATTTATTTTTATTTTTTTTTGTGCAAACACTACCTTTTATCATTCCCACTTTATGAACAACTACCTTTCGAATTTTTTTGCGAACAACAACCTTTTAAGATAGATATATTATTGTGGAGTGATACCTTTAGGCGGATTCAGACCAAATTTTTGGTCAAAATCCCAAAATACCCTCAACCCTCACTCACGTAATCCACTTAAATCATATCATTATTTATACCCGTGAAAAAGTACCTTTACACAGCTTCAATAAAATAATATAAAGTTTCTAAACCGGACACAAGGTTTAAAAAATCGAGGGATTAAGTGAATTACGTGAGAGGGGGAAAAGATATTTTGGGAATTTCACTAAAATTTTAGCCTGAATCCGGCTAAAAAAATCAATGCACAACAAAATCTATCATAAAAGGTAAATATTCGCAAATTTTTTTTAAAAGGTAGTTATTTGCAAAATAGACATGATAAAATATAGTGTTTGGCAAAAATTCCTTTTTTTTCTTGGAAAATTTGATACCTATAATCCAACATTTGGGCGGTCCAACAAAAATAATCTCACATTCATAAATTGACAAAAATAATCCCGCATTTACCTTTGTCCCACAATAATGAGCTAAGTGACAGATTAACCCCTACCACGTCATCATTTTCGTAACTTGGAGTTAGCGAAGATGTCAATTGACCCATTATTGTGGGATGGAGGTAAATGTGGGACTATTCTTGTCAATTTGTAAATGTGGGATTATTTTTGTTGAACCGCCCAAAGGTTGGATTATTGGCATCAAATTTCCCTTTTTTCTTTGAGTGTTTTTTTTTTAGCACACGATGAGAGGCAAATTACACACAAATTATAATTAGGAAAAATCGCTGTAAATAATTCAGAATTTCATTTATGTGTCAATAACATTCCCAACATAAAAAATCACACCCCAATAATTCCAAGTTTCACTTTTGTGCCAATAATGCACCTAAATTTAACAGAGTTAACTAAGCGTTAATATAAGATAATTGGCAACTAAAAAATCGCCGCAAAAGCAACCATGCTTCCTTTCTTCCCGACGTTTTTCATTCTTTTCTTTCACGTTCAATGTGTAATTGTCCTCCAATCTCTCTCTCCCTAACCTCTGTTTTCACTAATTTGTGAGATCCCATCAACAAAAAATCACCACCAGAAGTAATTATCACCACCATAAATTGTAATTAATAGAGTAGCTACCACCTAATTGCTGGAAAGATCGACATTTGGTCGGGATGACAATAAAAACACAATAGTTGATTATCTGCTTTCTGAGAAAGCACAATGAACCAATATCGGTACTCTTGCCATTGTGGGAATGGTTGGCGTGGGTAAAAGTACCCTTACCATAATTGTTTACCACGATGCAAGAGTAAGGGCAGCTTTTGATCCAAAAGTTTGGGTCTACGTTTCTGATGATTTTGACATTTGTCGGGTGAAAAAATCACTCTTGGATTAGATTTCTAGTGTGTCATACTCTCCCTCTCTAAACTATGAAAATTTG
>BSSO01002429.1:0-19386 GCA_030267885.1 Mesembryanthemum crystallinum | reverse complement strand
TTCAAATCCATTCTTTCTTGTTGAGAGAAGATGTCTATTGATGCTAACATCTTGGAAATAGATGGTGGTCCTTTATGTATGTACATGACTGAAACAGTGCTCTCTTTTATCTTAGGATTTTGTTAAAACCAGAGAAGTGGGTGAGTTTCTGAGTGGAGCTTTGGCAGGGGCAATGGCCAAAGCTGTTTTGGCACCTCTTGAGACTATCAGGTGATCTTTCTTGTGAATATGTTGCAGTATTTTAATCACTCATGCCTATCTCTTGAGACTATCAGGTGAGTTTATGATTCAATGTCCTTCTATGGTTTCTGTTAGGAATCGATTTGCTGCTATACTTGGTGAAGCAAAATATTGGCGTACCTTCCAAATCTAAAGCTTATCAACTTTGGTTTTTGTTCGGAGCAAAAACTGGGTAGTTTCATACTTTTAAGATTTTTAATTCCTTTTTAATATTTTTGTGATTAATGTTTTAATATGTTGAGACCTTAACTTAATATCCAAATGTACCACCATACCTTCAACCATTACCTTCACATGTATTTTGTCACATCTATCACTGACTCTCATCCCTCCACCTCCATGGCTCCATATATACAAAAGCTGAGTTAGTAAGGTGTTGGGGTGCAACCGAAAGAGGTTTGTTTATTTCATTCCATCTCCGTCTTTCAAAGATTGCTATCATATATGTGGATTTTTTTTTTTTTAAATGTACTCTTTTGTTCTCTCATCTCCCAATTTTATCAGATGTCCCCAAAGGGACTTCTTTAGGTTTGTTTCAGTTCTTGCTGATGCTGACGTTTGCTTAATCAAATGAATGACTTCTTATAGTTATTTTTTGAATGATGTTTTGGAATTTTGGTATATGTATAAGAGAAGAAGGTTGGAAGATTTGCCAAAGCTCATTTATTTTGAATGACTTTTAGGTTCTTCTTTCGAGAATCTCTCTCTAAGATACTCTATTAAGAACCTCTTTTTGTGTGCTTTTTAGTTGAATTCATTCAAGTGCTCAATCTTGAGTTGATTTTGATGGCAGTAGGGATTGTAGTGATAGATTGACAAAAACAAATTAAGGGACATACTGATGAGTAGGTTTGCCAAAAGAAATTAAGAAAGGAGATATTATGGATGGGTTTTCGATTGAAATGGAAAGACTTGTTTGCCATCACTTCATTTCTTCCGAGATACCTTTTGCGGCTCTTTTTTAGGGCACTAAGATTTCTTTCTTAAAATTGCATGTCTTATGCTCATAGTGGCACATATTAGCCAATTGCAAAAGAATTTGAGTTGGAACATAAAGGAAAATGGGTTACGGGAAAATAAACCACTATCATTGTAAGTTTTTGTTACTGATGAGGTAAGCAGATTATTCTTTTTTTATTGACATTTCATTAGATGAAATTTTTATTCTTGATTTTCTTGTTAATTATTTATTTGCCAAAAACGGAAAATTTGATGCCAATAATCCAACCTTTGGGCACACCAACAAAAGTAATCCCACATTCAGAAATTGACAAGAATAATCCCACATTTACCTACGTACCACAATAATGGGCCAAGTGACATCTGCGTTAACTTCAAATTACAGAAATGAAGGTGTGGCGTGGATTAAGAAGTGAATGGTACAACGACATTAGTAATAAACCCCTACCACATCATCATTTCCATAACTGGGAGCTAACGAAAATGTCACTTAACCCATTATTGTGAGACAAAGGTAAATGTGGGATTATTCTTGTCAATTTCTGAATCTGGGATTATTTTTGTTGGACCGCCCGAAAGTTGGATTATGGCATCAAATTTTCCGCCAAAAAATAGAAAAAATTGAACCTTTCCACTTTAATCTAAGTGAATCTGAATATGATCTTCATTTCTAGTGTTGTGATTAAACATCTGATTCCTTTAATAAAATACCCAACTTTTATTTTAATTTTTGTTTTTTTTTGGTAGTATTTAAAATATTTGCACAATTTTTTTAGTGAAGAGAAATACGCACAAGAATGAATGTCTCATTTTTCTGTTGCTTGTCTATGGTCTATTTAAGCCCTCTGTTACGATGAACAAGACGATTAGATCTGGCTGCTTCTCAATCATGATGGTCTTGTGCAGAGTGTAATAACAATGATGAGTATTTGAGCAGTAATTGGTGAGTGTTTTTAGTTTAAAACTATCCATCGACTAAGTATATTTTTCCTGGCCCCTTCTTTCTTTCTTACTTTTGCTTATTAAATTTTCACCTTGTATGTGCGATGTGAAGGAATTTGGCTCTATGGGTTTTATTGTTCTTGATGTTGTTTGAATGTCAATTGCATAGAAAAATTGCTTATGCATGATTACAATCTATGGTTTCTGTTCATTCACGAAGTTGGTGTTTTAGTTGCTTAATGTCTCTCTGCCACCTCAATGCTGCTTGGTATAGTTTTGTGTTTTTGAATAGTTTTATTGATTGTTTGAGTGGAAACTTTACTTTTTCTTGACCTTCTACAATGATTAATAGGAATAATGTACTCGGAGAAAATTGTCGTTGAAAGAGCTGGCTTAATTAATCATTGTTGGATGTAAAAGAGCTTAAATGCTTCCCATGCCACAAATATTTTGAAAACACCTCCATAGAAAATTAGATTGCTCCTAACCCTTGTTGTAGTAATCATTTTATTGGTCAATTGAGGTTTTGCTATTTGAGTAGAAACTTGTAAATATATAGTTGATCAACCAAAAAAGCTACGTGTTTTGTTTAACCTTTCTGGTGGAAGAAGTTTGCAAGATAGCTGTCCACACTCCACACTGTGAAGCCACTGCTTGGAAATGTGAAATATCCAATTTAACAATCCAAGGTATGTACTTTGTTTTTCTATGGTTTGTTGGTACATCAAATTTTCGTGAAATGTTTGTGAGTGTTAATCAGTAGTATCACTTCATGATCATTGCTATATGATTTTTTGTCCAATTTTTACATGCATTAATTTGGGTTACATTGTCTATCTATTATTCATGAATCAGTGGAAGGTGGTTTTATTTACAAATTTGTGTCTTTATGATCTTTTATCCTTTTTCAAAACAATTGATATAGGGCTTATAGTCTGATTTTCATGTCCATGGAATTTTTCACAAGAGTGAGCTTGATTTTTTCCTGAATTCAATTACAACTATTCACATGATGCTTTAGTCTGTTTTATTTATTCCCATTATGTAGTAATCGGTTTTGGGCTCTTCTTATGCTTTTTAAGTCTTCAGATCCCCAATTGTGTAGCTGTGTGGTTTATGAGTGCTTAATTTGGTTTCCCATGTTTTTAATAAAATTTTGTATGCTCTATAGATGGAAGATCAGTGATGTGTATGTTCTCTTTATGGGTCTCTTCTTGATTGGTAGTCTATTGAGATTCATAGGCTTGTCTTGGGGAAATGTGGGGGGTTATGAATTTATGATAGGAATGTTTAGGCAGTTTGATTGTAAAATTTTGATGCGTATATTGACTTGAAGTTTTACTTAGCATTTCATATACAAGTCAACTTTATCAATGGAAATAAAGGCTTTTATTGTGTGCACAATTTTTTCCAGTGAGTTTTATAAATCTTTTCAATGGGCACATGTATAATTGTAATTTTATGTTGGAGTAAAGAGTTATTAAAATGATACAGTAAGTTTTAATGAGTTGAATTGATGAACTGCTTTGGTCTGAACTGAAGTGAACTAAATTGTACTAAAGTGAACTAAATTTAAGGTGAATAAAAGATAGCCTTAGTAAGTTATACCTCTTAAGTATTTTGTAGTAAATATCTTCATCTAATAGATAAATGTTTGAAATGCTGCTTAATGAACATTTATTTAAGCAAATTATGCTTTTGATGGGAAGTTAAGGATGTAACTTGATATTATAAAGGGAAATTCCACTTGGTACCCTGTACTTTTGACTTTTCCAATTGGTATCAAAACATTTTTGCTAATCCAGATGGTGCCTCTGTGGTTTTGAAAAACTAAACCGCGTGACCAAAATATGCGATTTTCGCTAAATTTTTCCGTTAATTGATGATGTGGCCCTATTCTTACTTCCTAAACATCAAAAACATATTGAAAAACATACAAAAATTTCCCAAAATCATCGCAAAGAGGAAAGATGTTTGGTTTTAGAGAGAAAAACAATGGAGGAAATATTCAAAACAAGAGTGATTTCATCACAACATTGGTCGCATAAAAACCTAAAAAACCGTTTTAACTCATAAACTAATGCCACGTCACCAATTAACAGAAAAACTTGACGAAGAATCCATGCTTTGGTCACGGAGTCAGTTTTTCAAAACCACAAGGGCACCATCTAGATTAATAAAAATATTTTGGGTACCAACTGGAAAAGTCAAAAGTACAAGGGTACCAAGTAGAATTTCCCTATTATAAATTATTGGAAGGATTTTTTTTTTTTTTGTTGTTTTTGCCATTTGATGGACTGTATTTTCAATCACAGTACAAACACGAAAGAAAAGTTGACTGTTTGGTGTTTGTTTTGAGAAATTTTCCATTGACCTTGTGCCCGTACGACTACTTTGGCTAAAACACCTTTTCTCAATTTGCTAAGCTTTTTGATAATCTTAAATTGCAAATGGATGATCATTTTTTATTGAGGAACTTTTGGTTGGATGCAAATGCAAGTTACAATAAAACAACCGAGCTGGTGGGAGTCCTTAGCTGGGTTATTACTAAGAAGTGTGCAATGTTTTAGGACTGTTTGTGCAACATTACTTGCAACCCTTGTCTATCATGTGTGGATGCCTAGAAATAAGGAAAATTTTGAAGGTAGCCGTAATAAAGGGGATCTTTTGCTGAAATTATATATACTCATCAAATTTCAACAGGTAGGAGATTAGAGGAGGAAAAGTATCCATTACAATATTTTTGTTGTTGATCAAGTTTTTGCTCGTTATGGTGAAATATTGTATCAGGGAACTATTTGAGAAGGCGGCTCAGACCTTCTTCACACTAACTAGCTGATCTATTGTGTAATAAGAGTAACTTATTGTGTGTTGTTGTTGAACCCCTATGATAATTACGCAATTCAAGAGTCATAAGTTTTATGTTTGCTTGAAAAATAATGGCAGGTCATTTCAAGAGATTGTGGTTGTGATTTCTTCTATTGTTTAAGTTTAGTTGCGACATTTCTTCAATGACCATCTAAATTAGTGATAATCAACATGGGGGGTCGCATACAATGCACGCGGACCAACAACTAGTGAAATTAAAATGGTGGAACATTTATAATGAAGGTAGTGTTGAACGTAAGAATGAAACAAACTAATTTAGTACGTACATTAAACATGTTATTTTAAAATGCCACCTTGTTAACAAAGTGGATTAAATTTAGTTACACGAAAATTATCACTTCATTTGCATTCATATCGTTCAGTTCAGTAAGGTCGTTCGGTGCAGTGATTAAGTGAAGTTCAATTGCACTGAACGACCTGAATTGAAGTAAACGACCTAAATTGAACTGAACCACCTCAATTGAGCTGAACGACCTCAATTGAACTGAACAACCAGAATTGAAATGAACAACCTGAATTGAAATGACTTCCATTGAACTGAACGACCTCAATTGAACTGAACGACCTGAATTCAACTGAACGACCTGAATTGAACTGAACGACCTGAATTGAACTTAACAACCTCATTTGAACTGAACGACTTCAAACTGAACGACCTCTATTGAACTCAACGACCTCAATTGAACTTAACGACCTATATTGAACTACACGACCTCAATTGAACTAAACGACGTCAATTGAACTGAACGACCACAATTTAACAGAGCGACCTGAGTTGAACTGCACGACCTCAACTGAACTTAACGACCTCAATTGAGCAGAACGACCTCAATTGAACTGAATGACCTCAATTGAACTGGACGACCTCAATTGAACAAAACAACCTCAATTGAAATGAACGACCTCAATTTAACAAAACGACCTGAGTTGAACATCACGACCTCAATTGAACTGAACGACCTCTATTGTACTGAACGACCTCAATTGAACTGGACGACCTCAATTGAACTCAATGACCTCAATTGAACTTAACGACCTCAACTGAACTGAACGACCTCAATTAAACAAAACGACCTCAATTGAACTCAATGATGTCAATTGAACTGGACAACCTCTATTCAACTAAACGACCTCAATTGAACTGAACGGCCTCAATTGAAGTGGACGACCTCAATTGAAGTAGACGATCTCAATTGAACTGGACGACCTCAATTGAACTGGATGACCTCAATTGAACTCAACGACCTCAACTGAACTAAACAACCTCAATTAAACAAAACGACCTCAATTGAACTGAACGACCTCAATTGAACTTAACGACCTCTATTGAATTCGACAACCTCAATTGAACTGAACGACCTTAATTAAACAAAACGACCTCAATTGGACTGAACCACCTTAATTGAACTAGACGACCTCTATTCAACTGGACGACCTCAACTGAACTAAACGAGCTCAATTAAAGAAAACAACCTCAATTAAACAAAACGACATCAATTGAACTAAACGAACTCAATTGAACTTAACGACCTCTATTGAACTGGACGACCTCAATTGAACTGAACGACCTCAATTATACAAAACGACCTCAATTGAATTGGACGACCTCTATTGAACTGGGCGACCTCAATTGAACTAAACGACCTCAATTGAACAAAACGACCTCAATGTAACTGAAATGAATTGAACAACTTTAAATGAGATTGGGTAAGGTAAAATAAACACACCCTTAGTCTAGGTGACTCCATTTTAGTTTACTTAATGTTGTTCAATTCACTACTATTCAATCCATAAAGGTAAGTTCATGTCTGTTAATTCTCCTGTGTTTAGTTCGCATGAAAGTACCTGATCTCAACTAAATTGAACTGAACCGCCTTAAATGAATTGAATAACCTCAATTGAAATGATATGAAATGAACGACCTGAACAAAACTAAATTGAACTGAAGTAAATTAAAACAAATTGAATTGAACTCAATTGAATTGAAATGAATTGAATTACATTCGAATTAAATTTATTTAATAATATAAATAACAATTCAAATAATATTAATATTAAACATAATTATATTATTAATAATAAATAACAATATCGGATTATTTTGTACGAATATCAATGATCCGATTAATATATACACCCCGGTCAAAAGTGTAATTATAAATTTATAACAGACCAATTATGCATAAAAATTACTAAACATGCCATCCTCTATTCAAAACTTCTACAACTGTTAACTACTAGTATTACATTTATATGCATGCTCAACCCATATAAGTCATGATGGTCAACTTATAAACAAATTGATAAAACCTTATTTTCCCACACCTACCCAACATCTTCTCGCTCATATCCTCACTGTAACCCCATTCCGCATTTTCCCACACCTATATCATACTTCCCTCTTTCATTCAACTCCATCACCAAATGTCTCAACATATCATACCAACGCCTAATTCATCGTCTCACACATTCACTTCCCATCATAATGAGAGCAAAATCATCAAGCTCAAGGTGGACGGAACTGTTCTATGCCACCACGATGCACCTGCTGTCACCCACATCATAAAAAAACCGGGTGAGAACACTGGCAAGAAGTTCTTGGGATGTCCAATGTGGAAGTTTAAATTTAAACCCTCACTTCAATTTTATAATCGATAATCAATTCTTTGTTATATTCAAAAATCAAGTCATTTATTCACTTCATTTACGTCTTCTTTCTCTAATTTATGCTTCGTTTGTCCTGTCAATTTTTTTTCGATTTTTCCCTTTTTTAAGGTTGCAAATTGTGGGATGTTTATTCTAGAGGATGAAATGAAGGAGATGATAGCAACCAAGTTTCTTGAATTCTTTCCTGAACCGGAAACCCAGCAAACGCAAGATTTTAGTTACATCCACCAACAACTAATCAACAAGGAGGCCAAAGTTCAGCGATTGAAAGCCAAAAAATTGGAAATGGAACATCAAATTTCGAAGATGAAGAACAAAAATCAAGACTCCACAAATCGACACAATAACCCTATTTATTAAACTTTCTATTTTATTCTTCTACAGTTATTTGTATGGATAGTTAAGAAAATGTAATTACGAAAGTTATGCAACTTCTTTTCCCTATCTGATAATGCTCCATCCATAATTTGTACTCCACATTTTCATTCCCCTATGAAGGGTAATTATCTTTATTATTCTCATTTGCCAGTTAATTAAATATTAATTTTTCATTAATATTTTTGCCTGCTGAAACTATACGGGTACATTATAACATAATTAGTTCGGTTAGCATAAACTAACACTCAATTCTTTCAAATGGCCCAAACGTTAAGGATACCAAGGTTTATTCTTTATACACATGTAACGTACACCTGGCCCTTCACATAATTTTTTTGTGGCCCAACATTTGTCGCAATAGATATAGTACACGGCCCAACATTTGGAGCCCGCTACAACTTCTGTTGGTCATAAGTTGTGTGCCTCATTCACTGATTTACTTCACCAACTTCATGTACAACCCCTAACTAATAAACGACAAATTTTATTCAATACCAGTGTTCAATTGTAGCAAACAAAACAAAGTACATGATGCTTCAGTAAATGACAAAAAGCTGGGTCATCCATCGAATATTAAATATCATATACATAAAGAAAGCTTTGAAATTATCACACAATTCACCATTACATATTGACAGTAATTATTGTTTCCCACATAGAAACTTCTAACCGATCCATCAAATATTATGGCCACAAAAAATTGGGTCATTAACAAGCCCAACTATGAAGCTGATCCACTTACTTACGCATCAAAAGCCCAATATCAGCATCCATCCATTACTATGCCAGCATGCCCAATCCTTCATTCATGAACACTGCTACAATTTTCAACCTCCATTTTCCACATTATAACATGCAAACAATCCACTGAAAATTTGCAAACCTAACCAAACGTTCATCAACGACTTACACACAACTTCTCAAATCACAGCTTCATAAACAAATGACAATAAACAGAACTACGAAATAATACGCCTTATATAAAAATCCCACAAATTCATGTGTACAAACAAATGACAGTTCTTCATCCATTTTCTATTCATATAACAACCGACAAACACTCCCTGAATCTGCTTCATAAACCAAAATGCGATTCCATCATTCAATCAGTCCATTTAACATAACAGTTACCCGCACCATCTCGAATCATATGGGAACGTCCGTACTTTGTGGTGATTTTTCAACCTACAAATATAATATTACAATATAAGTAAACATATTTTAAATGGGAAAGTTTATAATTCTAATTAATAAGTAATAATCTTCACCATTCGCCTATTCATAGATTTATTAGACAATGGTGTTCTTGGACCATCTATTACACCACCATGCAAAGGGGCCATCGCTGGTTGTCTTTCACCCTGCAATTATTGTTCATAAACACCTACTCAAATCAAATTTATAGATCAATAAATGAATCAATCAATTATAATAGAACATACCTTAGTATTAGCTGTCTTTGTATTTGCATACACTCCTTCAACACTCCTAAGTTTGCGTTTGTTGTTGTCATTCTTCATCTCCGCTTTATCCTTTCCTCTTAACATGACTTCATGGAATGTCATTCTTTGCTCTTCGAGGCTTGCCCTTTACATTCACTACTTCTGGATCTTCCTAAGTACACCCAACTTCATCAACTTCATCAACTTCATTCTCTTCCTGATCTTTGCCAACCCAACCATCGCCATGAAATGCAATCTCAACATCCTTAGTAATACGCTCAAAGTTCTTAAACCTATCTTCAGATTCCACGGTCCTATTAGCAACAACATAAAATTCCTTCTCCAACTGATGCTGTCTTTCTCTTTCTTCACTCCACTTCCCACCAACTCCTACTATTTTAACTTTCATATAAGGCCTCCTTACATCTCTCCTCCACCGCCTTGTTATATACTTTTCAGGCAAATTAACAACACGCATCTTTTGTAACACTTTCATTGCATGTCTACACAACAAACCCATTAACACCTATTTGTTGCATATGCAATGTACTTCAACCAAATCGGAATCAAATGTAACCTTATGCTCACGATTTCTGGTTGAACCATTATCCATCTCATACACATCTAACACATTAAACACATAGCGTACACCTCCTGAACAACTAATCAATACAACTTCACAATAATACATTAGCTTCATCTCATCCTGAACTTTTTCGGAAAACAGCATGAGTGTAAACCTTTGCAAATGTCGCTTCCATAGCAAGAGTAGTGAATGTAGTCAAATCACCATGCATACACAAAGCGTCTGAATGTTCTTCTTGTTCAAATTTATTGGCCAACGTTCTTTCAAACTCCTCAACAAAAGACTTTAATCCAGTCTTATTATGTACATACCCTTTAAAATAAGCATGCATTGATCCACTTCTTTGACTAGAGGACATTCCCGCCCAAAATTGATCTCTCACAAAAACAGGAGCCCATTTATGCCTCCACTTGTATAGACTTTTGAACCACTCCCACCTTTGTCCTTTGCGTTCCAACCCAAAACCCTTTACCATATTCTCCCACCCCAACTCGAACTCTTCTATCGTGACAGTTTCATAAACAACATCATAGAATACACTCAACAATGAATCATAACTATGGAAACCTTTAACCTTAATTAGAAACTTCACACAAATATGCCACAAACAAAAACAATGCCTAGCATCAGGAAATACTTTAGAAATTGCTTTTCGAATGCTTTGACATTGGTCAATTATGATCGCTTCCGAAGCCACATCATCCATTGCTCGTAGCCAAGCACGAAGTAACCATTCAAAAGTCGCAACATCTTCCTTACATATGAGTGCACACCCAAGCAATATGGATTGTCCATGATAATTCACACCTACAAATGGAGCAAATGGCATCTTAAACTTATTAAGCAAGTACGTAGTGTCAAAGGTTATGACATCATTAAAATCTTTGTAACCTGCCCGACTCCTTCCATCCACCCAAAAAAACATTTCCCAATCTCCCTTTCTCATCTGAGTCAATCTCATAAACAAAATCATGATTCTAATTTTGCATTTTCAACAACAATTGGGCCAATGATGTTGCATCCCCTAATTTCAACCTCGCCCTCTCAATCTTATCAAGGTGATTACGGCAATCCCTTCCAAGCATGGCATGTTACCTGGACCGCCATATTGAGCTTCAATTGCTTTTACACTCTGCCCATGCCTAATACCGGACTCATCATAATACTCCAATCTCTTTGCAACCGGAAATACATCCCGGTGTTGTTTAATTTGCCTCGACTTAGAAGGACACATATCATGATTGTGTTCCAATTTAACATATTTTATCATCCACCTCCCATCCCCTTGCCTACTAGCACCAACTCTAGATTTGCAATCACACCTCAATACAGGTTTTCTCCTCTCCCTAACCCCTTTTGAAACTTCCCTATTACCTGCTCTATGACAAGCAAACAATTAAGACTTTAATTGACCATATTTGTCTCGGTTCCTCGAGGACTTTACATATGCAAAACCAACGCTCTTCGCATATCTTTGCAACATTTAAAATACATCCTCCATTCCATCATAAGTCACTCCTTTAGTTGGAGTATCAACTACAATCCCTCCTTCACCTTCACCCTACCCTTCACCATCATCCTCTCCTTCACCAACCTACTACCTCATCTACTTTTTCTTCAACGTCACCTTCATCGGGTGGATTGGCATTATTAACACAATTACAACAAACTTTATATGAGCACCATTCATCTCATTCTCACTATCATTTTCACTATAGCTTTCAGTATCACTATCATTATCATGCATGTCAACACCATATGAAATTGATTCCTCCCATGGACATGTTTCTGAATGGTCGATTAACCAGATTAGTATTTTTTGTGGCAGGGGTTCGACATATTGGTATTTTTATTGGCACCGGCGACGTATGGGTATATTTAGTGGTACTCCGGTACCACATTAGCATTTAAAATGGTTAAATAAGACAGATTCCCCAAAAGTCCTTCATCAGAGGGAATCTTGAATAAAAAAATAATATTCTTTTTTTATATTTAAGACCCATTTCTACCATTTTCAGTGTATTTCTATTTTACAATTATATAAATACAGTCAAAATGGTAGCAAAAGGTCTTAATATAAAATATAAAAAAAATATATATTATCTTATTCAAGATTCCCTCCGGTGAAGGAATTTTGGGGAAATCTATGCAGTTAATCATTAAATACCAATGTGGTACCGGAGAACCACTAAATATACCCATACGTCGCCGGTGCCAGTAAAAATACCAATCTGTCAGACCCCTGCCACTAGGGCTGTTTAGAAACCGGGTCGGACCTGAAAATCGGACCGGTCGGTCTAGACCGAAACCGGAACGGTTGTATTCAGGTCCGGTCTTCGGTCCTATGTATTCTTTGATTCCGGTTTCCGGTCTTGGTGGGTTAAAACCCGTAAATCCACGGTCCAGACCGGTTGGACCGGATTTTAAATTTCAAAAAGGAATTTCAGTTTTAGTCTGAGATTTTCACAGTTTCACTTAGGCGGTTAGGCCAAAGGCCATTTAGGGTAATATTTTCACAGCCGCAACGCAAACCACTCTCCTCTCTCTCTCTCTCTCTCCTCTCTAAGGAAGTGAACTGCCAGTCTCTGTCTGCTACTCGAAAGCTGGCGAAGGCCAAGCGAAGCCATCCAGACCCCAATCAGTGATTCAATCACTCTTCTGGCGAATTTCAGGTAACTTTTCATTTTTTTTCCTTCTTCTGTTACTAAAATTCATCCTTTTTTCTTTGTTGAAAACGTTTTTAGTACCTGATACTTTTGCTTGTTTAATTTAGCATTATATTCATCCCAAAAATTCATCCCCAAATTGTACTCTTTGTCTAATTTATAGCATTTTGGTGTAATTTTATTTACTGTGCTGAACTTAGACTGTTTTATTGATTAGTAGCAAACTGGAAAGTAGGACTTTTGATATGTTTTTGTGATGTGACATGTGAGGAGAAAAGTGTTGGTTTTGCTCAAGTTTTGAAAATTTTGTATTTTATTATGTCTTGATTGGGGTTTAGGTATGTGACAGAGCTTGAGATCGAGGATTGTTGAGAAATGTTGACGAAGTTTAAGAACATATCCATTTGTTTTTCTTTCTCTATTACTAATTAAATTCATCCTTGTGAATTGTGAAATGCTGCTAATTTTTAATGGTTATTCAATCTACTTTTGAAAAATCTTCCTTTTGCATTGTTCAACTATGATTGAGTATGTTCTGATTTGTAATCTGATTATTGTGTTTATGTTTTATTTTGATTTTTATGAAAATAGTTATTGCGTTTTACATATTTACGTTTCCAAATGTGTTAATTAATTTGTACATCTTATTAGTACTATGAGTTTTAATTCTGATTTTTTTTTTTTTTTTTTTTTTGTTAATAGGCAAAGACGGATCAATTTTTGTCCAATGTAAGTTGTTATTGCCATCTTGTGGACTTGTTGTGGTTTATATTAAAAGTCTAAAGTAGTTTTATAATTTGAAACTTTATATTTATTAGTGTTTTCAACTATTTTCCATTATAGATGGCGAGCTCCAAATCCAAAAGGTCTCATATTTTCTCCGATGAATCCATGGAGGCACAAGGTGTTTCAACGGATGGCTCTAGTGAGCAAGATATGGAGGATTTGCGCAGTCTTTGTCTACATCAAAGAAGCTGAAAAAGGGTCGCAAATATGTTATAAGAAAGAGCAAAAGAAGAGCTGAATATTGGGAAGACTTCTTGGAATACTTGGAAGGACATTTGCTGCTGACCCTAATATTAATGGATCTAAAAATGTGAAAGTTCATTGGGAAAAATGTTTAAATAATCCAAATAATAAAGGTAGAGGAAGGCAATCTGAATTGGTTTTCGAAGCTAATGATGGAAATGATGAAGAGGGTGAGGGTAGCTTGAAATATAAGGTGTTGAACATGAATGATGTTGGGAATGCTGTGACTTATATGATTGTCATTGATGAGTTGCCATTTCGATTTGTTGAGAAGCTTGGCTTTAGGAAATTGATGCATCTTTTATGCCCTAAATTTCATATGCCTTCTCGTATCACTGTTTCTCGTAATTGCTTTCAATTGTATGTGAAAGAGAGGGACAGGCTGAAAAGTTTGCTTTCATCTTCATGCCAAAGAATTTGTGTCACCACCGACTCTTGGACATCAATACAAACTAATTATATGTGTCTCACTACTCACTTCATCAATAATGATTGGAAATTGCACAAAAGAATTTCAAACTTTTGTCCAATCACAAGTCATGAGGGTGAAGCGATTGGTAAAGCGGTTGAGGCTTGCTTAGAATCTTGGAGTTTAAAAGATAAACTTTTCACTGTCACAGTTGATAATGCTAGCTCTAATGATGTAGCATGTGTATATTTGAAGGGTCGAGCTGAAAGAATTGGTGGCATTAGTAATGGTAAGTATCTTCATGTGACATGTATTGCTCACATTGTTACTCTTGTTGTATGGAGTGGCCTTAATAAGGACATTGAATGCATCAATAGGGTTAGGAATGCGGTAAAACATGTTAGAAACTCTCCTGCTAGGCTACAACGGTTCAAAGAGTATTCTGAAAGGTTGGGTATTGAGTGCAAGTACTTAGTCTTCTTTATCACTTGATGTGTGTACTAAGTGGAACTCCACTTACATGATGTTGGATACGGCTTTGAAATTTAAACATGTCTTTGATTATGTGAATCTTCCTGGGGGAGATAATGTACCAGAAAATGAAAAGCCACCAACTTTAGAAGTTTGGAAAAAGGTTGGGATGCTGGTTGTGTTCTTGAAAGGTTTTTATCAATTGTCTACTCGTATTTATGGATCGTTATATGTCACAAGCAACATGGGTTTCTTCGAAATTGCATCTGCTTGTACACTTTTGAAAAAGTGGCAGAGTAGCGATGATGAAGACTTCAAAGAAATGGCAATTGCAATGAAACAAAAGTTTGAGAAGTATTGGGGAGATACTAATAATAATGAACATGTTGATTTACATGGTTGTGATTCTTGATCCGCGATACAAGTTGTTTGCATTAGAATTGTTTCTTGTTGACATGTATGATAAGGAAGTTGGTGATCGATTGTGTGCTCTTGTCAAAACGGAAGCCATTGCTTTGTTTGAAGAGTATAGGTTTAGATATGCTCCTCAAGTGGTCAAAGTAGTGAGCAAACTTTAAGTACACAAATGGATCAAGATGTTTATGGAGGAGGGATGGATTATATGAGATAATTTAATGATAAAGTCAAGAGGATGAAAGGATCAAGTTGTGGGATGAATGAGTTTTATAGGTACTTGAGTGATACAATTCCAATGGGAGATGAGGAGTTCATGGATGTATTGACTTGGTGGAAACTCAATGAATTTCGATTTTCAGTTCTTGCACACATGGCACGTGATGTACTTGCCATGCCATTGTCTACTGTTGCTTCGGAGTCTGCCTTTAGTACCGGAGGTCGTTGTCTTGATCAATTTCGGAGTTCTTTAACTCCTAAGGTAATGCATTTTATTTCCTTCTCTTTAAAAATAATTCTTTCATTACTTGTAAAATTTAATTTATTTGGCTTCTTTGAATTTTAAATGCAAGATGGTGCAAGCTCTCGTTTGTGGGCAAGATTGGCTCCGAGCTCAAAGTTTGGAACAAGATACAAAATGTCGAAAGATAGATGTGGAGGAGACATTGGAAGAGTTAGAAGAATATGAAAAAGGTACAAGAAACTTAAAAAAAAAAAACACTTGTTGGTTATGTTTTTGTAGTTATTAATTATCATTTCATTTTAGATTTTTAGTTGTTTTATTCTAATTATGTTCTCGTTTTAAACATTTTTATTCACAGATTTGGAGAAGAGTTCGGTAGAGAATGATATAATTTGTGTTGATGAGTAGCTTGAAAGCATTTGAAGAAGAATTTGTTTGCTTGGAGTTGTATGGTTAAACTATGTGTTTTTGTTAAGACTTGGTAACACTTTTTTTTTTTTTTTTTTGGGTTTGGACTTTTAGCTAATTAAGTAATTAAGCCATGTTCATGGACTTATTATCTTTGGACTTTGGTATGGCCGTATGGGAGTAATGGTCTAATGCATGGTCAGCAATTGGAGATGTAGTTTTACTCGTTCTTGAACAAAGAACAATGAATATTAGATAAGGAAAATGAGCTACTTTAGCTTATATTTGAAGCGATTAAATAGGCAAGTGATGTCTTAGTTAAATATATATTGTAAAGATGTTGTCATTTATGTGGGAAAGAATTATGCCAAAAGCTATATCTAAACAGGTACAGGGTTGAAAAAATAGAAATTTAATAGTTGGGAGAAATCCGGTCTTTCCGGTCCAAAACCGGCCCGAACCAGGAAAAATCAGGTCCGGTCCGGTTGGGACCGGATTCTTTCCTGACCGGTTATTGGTCCACATGATTCCTTGATTCCGGTGTTCCGGTTCCGGTCCGGTTTTGGACCAGATCGGACCGGTGAACACCCCTACCTGCCACAAAAAATACCAATCTGGTTAAATGGCCGTTTCTAAATCCCCCATCATTAACTACAACATTCGTAATACACAAACAAACAACAATCATCAGATTAATCACATATTCATTAACAATCAACCAATCAACCCATCAACCCAACATCACTACAATCAATTTCCCTAATCAAACAATGCCCAATTCAGACTTTACCCATATCAAACACATTTAAAAAATCAACATAATATACCAACTCAAATAAATACATGTCAACTCAAAATTATATCAACAAATTTCACCAAAAACAACAAAATTTCAATTACCAAAAATTTTTTCTTGCTAAGTACATATCAAACAAATTCACTTGACTTCCCGCTCCTTGCAATTGTTTTCGAAACCACAAGCTTCAATTCTCTAATCTACACAAAATATCTTCACTTGCTTCTCATCCACAGCCCCGTCACAAGATCCGCCATCACCGCCTTCGATGCTCGATCTTCAGAAACACACAATACCAATTCAAACCACCGACGGATACGGCGATGCTCGATGACTAACACACTGAGTACACCTTCGCGAGTTCTGGCTTTTGAGGAGTTCGGCAAAATTTACCTATGGTTATCACATAAACTATTTTCTAAGGTTCTAGTGCAAAAATACTGTTGTTTATAAGTTAATCTAAAATACCCTTAAGCCTAATGTAATCTAACTAAACATATCTCACGTGAGGGGGGGGGGAATATATGGTGGGCCTACCAGGTCTCCCTTTAAATTGGTCAAACTTTCAACCCTTCCACTTTTATTATTAGTTTACTCAAAGAAGACAGTTATAAATGTCTTCTGAGAAGACGCCTAGCATTAGGCCTCTTAAAAACTACAAGTCAACTGAAGGCCGGGGATCTATACAGAATACTCTCTAACAGACACAGGAGATAATAGAGAAAAGAGATAGTAGAAGATGGAGGAGGGGCTACTTTTGGAGGAGGAGGAGGAAGAAGTAAAAAGATCTTCATCATCGTCAACATCATCATTAACAATAACATGGAGAGAAATCAGAGGGGAGATGAAGATGTGAGTTGGCTTGCCGGCCCAATGGTGCTTGTGATAATGTCGCAATACTTGTTGCAAGTGATATCAACGATGATGGTCGGTCATCTCGGCCAGCTCTATCTCTCCATCACCGCCATTGCTGTTTCCCTCTCCAGCGTCACCGGCTTTAGCCTCATGGTACCTTTTTTTCCCTTGAGGGCACCTCATACATGAGGCCTGGTACTTAGAGGTCAAAAAGGTAGTAATTATTGCTACCACTAAGTACCACTTATTTCTCCTTTAAATACCAGGCTTCATGTATACGGTCGCCTCATATAAGTTTTTGTGTTCGCCCTCTGGTTATCTTGCAAATACTGAGTAAGAAAGATGTCACTTTTTTTCACGAATAAACGCGAAAATATAGGGAGAGTGAGAAAGTTGTCATTATACTTTTCACAAAATATTATATGAGGCGGCCTGATATATCAGGCGAAATGTACTGGTAGTCTATGAAAAGGTACTGGTAAGCCAAGTATTGGTACTGACGACCAAAAACTAGTACCACTTTTTTGTTTACCCAATATTACTCTAGTACTGTTTTTTTTGCTTATACAGTACTAGATTTTGTTTGCCCAATACAGCTGATATATCAGGCGGCCTGATAAGACAATACTTGTATTCTTTTTCATTTTTAAAGCAGAAAGATAAGGATTATTTTAACTATTGGCATTAATCTTTCCTAATTAGTATTAAGATGGTTTTTTTCCCCTCAAATTTCAAATGGGAGGTGAACTCTGGGAGGTAAACCCAAATACAATGGTACTCAGTTTGCTGAGTTAGCTTGTTGAGTTCAGTAGAGTTTGGTAGTTTGAGTGAGTAGGTTTAATAGTTGTTAATGTAATTTTAATTTGGGTGTTTGATATTAGTGTTTTAGCGCAGAACTTAGTGGCTAACTAGTTGGGGGTAATGTTTTTTTCATTATTTACACAGTTGTCTGCTAGTATAACCAACTAATGTTATTAAATATTTAAAATAAATAAATAAATAAATAAAAGAAAACTTTATGGACTATCATTTATCAAAACAACTAACGACTACTAAAATTGTTAATTGAAACAACTAATATTAATATCGTAGCTAAGTTTGCCGAATAGGCTCTTATTAGTATCACATAACAAGATGCCTACAAAATCATACCTGGATTAGTAAACCCATGTTGTAAAAAAAAAAAAAATGTATTCTACTTTTTTTTAAAAAAAAACAGTTGATATTCAATACATCTCATTGTACAAACGCAAAAGTTAGAATGTCTCAATGAAAATTTACTAAATCTGGAGATAATTTAGTTAAAAAAAAAATGCCAAATTAAAATGCCCACTCGTAGAGTATGTCTTGAATGTATTTAAAATTCAGTTAATCAGTGTCAGAGGTTCAAGTCTCTTGAGATGTACCTACGAATTCATGCAATACCTGAGATCGAGCGTTAGGAGGTGCTCTTTAGCTATACCCAATGAGAACTTGTCAATGCTTAAAAAAAGTTAAGGGATGCGGTTCGTTTAGGTAGGGTACCCATAGCATGATCAAGTTTTTTCAAATTAAAAAGTTGATGTAGAAGAAAATAATTTAAATTGAAAGGTCAATTGTTTAAAATTATCTAGAACAGATGCTTAGGCCAACTAGACACAGCAGTTATTATGAGCCTAGTAACAATTTAAATAACTACTACTGGTCATAATCTCCCTCCGACTCAATATCTGCTAGGCAAGTACTTTTTGGACCAAAATTCAAGAAAGTGTTGAGATGTCCAAAATGCCCT
>BSSO01002428.1:0-19387 GCA_030267885.1 Mesembryanthemum crystallinum | reverse complement strand
AAGGGGTTTTGGAATAGGATTAGGTAATACGTAAGTGGGTTAAGGTTTATTTTAAAATAAGGGCTAAGTTGTCATTTTTCCATTAAAATGGTTGTATCTATACTATTTGGGTGTTACGTTTAGCGCCTATGTTATTTGTTATTGTTAGAAAATGATTTCATTATTTTCGAGGACGAACTCTTTAAAGGGATGAAATGTAATGCCCCAAAAATTTATGTATTTTCATTAATCTGACTTATATTATTATTCACAACCTAAAGGTAACTAGTTCCGTATGTATAAATTGTTTGGATTTATTTTGTTATTAATATTTATTGTTTTGTTACGAAAAATAATTATTTTGTTACTAAAAAATTCATAAATTTATATTTTCAGAACTAGTACTTATATTTCGGGAAATTATTTTGACATTTGGGATTGTTGGGTTTGTTGTTGTTGAGCCTTACACTCTTCTGCGAGAGTCGAGTGTGGCGGTAATGCCCTGGAATTCAGTTAGTAGTCTTCCGCTGTTTGGATTTTATTGTTGTATTTTCTGTTTAAACAGGTTTTATAAGTCGATACGTGGGGTGTTGATTTTACAATGAAACTTTGTCGGATTTTCGGCTAGTTTTCACTACTGTCTAATAGTAATACTGTTTTCTGTGACTTCTCATGAGTAAAAGCACCATTGCAATTCTGCCTTTTTTTCTATTATTATTATCATTATTTGTCTGTGACCACTTTCTGACACGTCTTGTACACTTGTATGCCTAAAAGAATTCAATGTAAACTTCTTTATACTCCATCCATCCACCTCAAACGTTGTCAAACCAAATTTTTACGGAAATTAGGAAGGAAAAAGAATTTTAAATATAGAAGTGGAGTGTTTGTTTATAGTGGGTAGAGAGAGAGATAATAGAGAGAGAAAGGGTGAAGGAAAACAATATCATTTTTAATTGGGAAAGTGGGTTTATTGTTGAATTTTTAATATTATATATTTGGTTTATAGGGGAGAGGTATTATTTTGGGAAGTATATGTGATAAAATTGGTTTGATAACATTTGAGATCGACAAACATTTTGGATGGTTTGACAACATTTGAAATGGACGGAGGGAGTACTATAATACCCCAAGAATTTCATGGTTGGGGATAGCCTAAATGGTTTGATGGTACTACTCATATCACCAAGTACATCTTTTTTCCATGGAGCTTATTCATTAGAAACTACACAGTTAATCATGCTTGGTTTGAAGTAATATTTGGGATGGGTGACCTCCTGTGAAGTTTTTCAAGCGCATGCGAACGAGGACAAAACATGGAAAGACTTGTGATGATATGTGGGGTCAGTCCTCAACCACGAAGGTGATTCGTCCTCAACCAGTAAGACGATTCTTGGTAGCACCACTAGCTTGTGTAGGATGTTGGGGTGTTACAGCCACCCTACTCTCTCTCCTCCCCCCTCCCTTACCTTCCCATCTCCGACCAATGTCTCTCTCCCCCTCCCCTGACCTCCTGCCGTCCACCTTCTCCCTAGCCCTCCTTCCCAACCAAACCACCTCGATCACCGCCCAGCCTTCCACGACCCCGCGCCTAGATCTCCCCAAGTCAACCTACCCCGACCAGCCCTTCACCCAAAAGACAGCTAATCGCCACTGTGCTACATTATATCAGGCTACGTTGTTCTTTTGATTTCCCCAATATCTTCATTTGTTCTCTCTTTTATTCTTTATGAGGAAATGGAATTGCGAAAAAAAAATAAAGTGGTTAGATAGATTTTTTTTTTTTTTAATTTTATTTTATTGAAGTGGTTGGAGAAAAGTGTTGATCCATTGATAAAAGAGAACGATATAATTCAATGAGGTCATATTCGGTTCATGAAATATTCGATTTGATTACAGGTTGAATTGGATTTTTCCAATCCAAGCCACGTTCGGGTTTGTTGTCAAATTTTGTATAAAACTTTCTCATATCAATGCAAGTGTGACAAAAATAAAAGAAAGAAAAAATTAGGTTGGTCCGGATCAAATAGACTTGATAAGGTTCGAATGACATTATTTTTACAACAGTTCAAATTTAGGCCGTTTCATTAGATTTGGGTAACTGGATTCGAGTCAGTTTTGGCTGTTTTGCTAGGTCTAGATGACACCATAGACATTGCTCATGTCATTCCTCTTCTCAAATTGTTGATGACATCATGGCTCTGTTTGGCACCAAAAGCTAACTTTTGGCAGCTTTTAACCAATCTACAACTTGAAACTTGAAACTTGTTTTTTTTTTTTTTTTATCAGGTACCAAACAAGATTTTAGCAAAGCTACAGCTACCGCTCACAGCTATAGATGATTTTTTGGAAGCTATCCATAATAGCTTTCACTTGACAGTTAGATTTTGAGTAAAACCCTACCGCTTGAAACTTGTAACTTGTTCTTTGTTCTCTCAGGTACGAAACAAGATTTTAGCAAAGTTACAGCTGCAGCTAATTTTGTTAAACATAGCCCATATCTGAAATGAATTAGGTTTATGTCTTGAGAGATTGAGACCTTCGAATACTTTTCCAGTCTTTTAGTAGTAATATATATATATATATATAAAAAAGGAGTTCCCATATTTGGGCTGATTCTGTTTATGTTTTCTGTTCCCAAACGGAGCAGGCCCGGCCCACGACACAAAATTACAAACCACATTTGCACGCTCCAAATGAGAGAGCCTTCCTTTGTGAATTGTGATCATCTGCTGATACCCAGAGCTCTTCCATGGCAGTCAGTCATCAGCGTCCATGGAACCACAGAGCTGCTACAAGCCTGCAATCTTTCCTTCTCACCGGTAAATTTTTCCGTTGTGAAATTCGAATTTGAATTTACTTTTTAAGCTTTATCTTCGTTCATTGTGTAAAACGATGATCGTTTGAATTGATAACAATCTTCTATGTTGGCACTATAATTCTGTGGGTTAGCTCGTTATGTCTTTTTTTCATGGAACAATTTGAATTGCTGATTTCTGCAGCTACGCCTTTTCGCTGATGATTTCTGAAGGTTTCTTGTTGAATTGCGGGAGAATTTTGGTATGTAAAGTTAATATCCGTCGTATGATGTTGATTTCAAAAATTGCCGATTGATTTAATTTAGAAGAATCAAGGTGTTAGTATTTTTGCAAGATTACATCTTACAAAGTATCATCTACATAATTTGAATCGATATTAAGTAGTAATAATTTAGGTTAACGTTGATCTCTGCTGTGTGATTGATGAGCATATAACACAGAAATGGAGTTGAGGGAATACTGCAAACTCACATAGTCACATATATGCTTCCTTGTTCAGAATTTTTTATTTTTTCTCTCTTATTTTTTTGAACTAATCATTGGTGGCACTAAAAAAAGAGCATATAGTTATCCGTTGTATTTAGAAATTTTAGGTCTGGGACACAAATTGATAAGTTGTCATTCAAATTTTCAGATGGTTGTTTCGTCACTTTCGAGGATGATGGTTGTTTTGTTAGGTAGTTAAAATTATCTTTCCATCAGCACATTCTTTTGCTGTTAAAATAAGTTTCAAGTTTCATTAATATTTAATAAATTCCATCATTGGTGGAACATCAATGAAATGATGAGGTTGCCGTGGTGTATGATAAGTGCTTGGGATATGAATTCATCAAGCATCTAGTGGAGCTTCATATCTGGTTCACATTAAGTTTCTGGGTAGTTATTGTATAGATGTAGCTTCAACTTGAGTGGCAATCAAAACAAAGCTTTATACAACTTACAAGTATCCACATCAAGAATGCTTAAATATCTCTTCCCTTGAAATGCGCCTTAAATCTCAGATAAAGCTGTGTATTTGGGTCAGGTGTTTTATCCATAAAATGAGATTCGATAGTACTTAGTACAGTAGATGTCCTCATTCAGCAGATGTGAGTTATAGACTCCTTACTGATTGCTAAAGAGTTTGTGACTTGGAAATTTCTACATGTTATCTGGGTGATGATATTGGCTGCTGCCTGTTGGGTTATATTAACTTTCTTTTGACGTCATAGATAATAGAGTTTGTGACTTGGAAATTTCTACATGTTATCTGTGTGTGTGTGTGTGTGTGTGTGTGTGTGTGTGTGTGTGTGTGTGACTGCTTCTTGTAATGTTAAGTATCCTCTCTGCCTTGTGTGCAAATTGACTTTTGTAATTCATTGATGGTAGGGGCAAAAGCATTTAAATCAAGATCCCTTTGTGAGCTTATCAATTAGCCTTGGAACATAATTTGTATCCTTATCTCCTCATTCATGTTATAGAGCTTGATAAAGTAGTGAGGCTTCATCTGTTATCGTTGGGACTTGGGAGACAGTGGTAAGCACATGTATTCTCACAGCGCATCTCATAATACTATCTACATAGAGACAGTGTATCAGGGTTGAAGGGCTTCTTCAAGTTGTAATGTCTTTTCATTTCATGGACAGTTGGGGAAGTTATGAAAGAGGATAAGCTGTACGAGATTCCCAATAACTGTGTTGTCAGACTGTAGGAGGAACCCAGGTTCTTCCTGTTTTACTAAATTCCCAACAACTAATGTATTTAGGAGCTCCAGCCAGAGGTCGTAAAGTCCATAGTTGGATGTGTAGCTAACCGGAAATTGTAATAATGACAAAACCTTATAGCTTTTCCTATGTTGTCAAGAATATTCACTTTTTGCAAGAAATATATGGATTAATTCTCTTACTGGCTTCTAGTTCTGGTTAAGTAAGGGCGACTCTTGGTTTACGCCTCTGACTTGGTATTTGTTGGGTCTTCCCTTTTTTTCTCTCTAGGGATAATTGCTGAAGTGGCTTACCTTTAAAAAACAAAACAAAAGAGAAACAGCTCCAAACAGAGTTCTGATTTCTGTAGTGTGTTTTCGAGGGCTAGAAGATTCTTAAGTCTAAAAAACACAAATGTTTGTTACTTTCTCTTCTTTTTGGAGAATGATTATATCTGCCTAAAACTCCATCCTCATCAGTTTCACGGAATATTTAAAATTTTGTTTAATGCCGCTTCTTTTTTCTTTTAGTTTTTTGGTCTTTCATTTTTTCTCCTTATACTTTCATATGAATTGAACATAGCTTTTTATTATGGGAAAGAAGCCCCATGTTGTCATGAGCACCATGAAGTAATAAATCTTGCATCCATCGAGTGTTGAGGGTGAAGAATTCAATTCATGGGATCGTAGATTGGTACCTGTGAGGGCTTCTGATTAGCTTTCCATAATGCTGGGACTATGACCAGTGTTAATTTAGCCTTATGATGGCTCTGTGTTTATTAGGAATTACATTTCTATTCACTCTGCCTTTTTTATTTTTTATTTTTTTTATTTTTTATTTTGAATTTTGTTGTTTCTAGCTTTGCAGATCCAAGGGCTGATGGTGACGCTTTTGAGTTTTGATAGGTGTCTTTATTGTTCCAGCTCACTTAGATCGGAATAAGCCTGAAAGGAAAGCTGGGCAGATTTGAACTGCTCCTTAAGGGTACCCTGCTGTTAATTTGAAAAAGAAGACTCACTTATCAATCATCTATATCAAGCTTTAAGTAATATCTTACAAAGGGACAATGTCCCACTCAAATGACAATGCCTGGTAAGCAACGACTCGCTTGCTGGGACTGATGTAGCCCCTTAAACAGGGCTTCTTTAACCTAGTAGCCTTAATATATTTACTCTTTAGCTAACTAGCCAATGGTATGAAAAAGGGTCAGAACATCATATATTCGACTGACCAAAAAAAATAAGAAAAAAAGAAAATTAAATGGTGGTTGTCATATTTTCAGCATAAATCAGCATCAGACTGAACCTTGTTCTTCAATGGCTTTCCTATCTGTAAACAACCAATTGGAGGGACAATGGGAGTGGTAAGCTCTCCAAACGTTTGCCAGCAGAAGGGTTCCGATATCCGATACAGACTTCGTAGTGGGCTTAGTTGTATGCGATTTAATGTTATGTCTGTGCATGGTAGGTTATCACTGCAGGCCAAATGTACAGGTTTTACTGTATATGTCCCTTTTATATTTTGGAATGTTATACCTGATACAGCAACAGCTGTTGTTTGATTCTTGCATGTGCTTTTATCGCAATAGTACTGGTCTATTACTATCGGAAGCTGAACTGCACTGACTTGGATATTTGAAAATGATACACCTTGCACAGAGCCTGAGCCACCCTGGAGAAAGAAATAATTGGAGTCACGTAAATGAATTTACTAAACAATCAGCTGCTGCAAGTTTAAGGAGTTGGAATAATTTCATAACCTCATTTGTCTTGGTATTGGTTCAGCCTTGACTATGGTTCTGTTTATAAGTTAACATTTCATCTCAAGCCCTTAAAACTTATGGAAATTTTATGTAAATTGAAAGCCTCTGAAACTTACTTTGTCTTGATATGATTCTTGTTTTGTGTTGCCTTTTCTCGATAGAGAATTTATAGTCTAATACAGAGCTAAAAATTGTAATCTACCAAATTAATGTCTTTCTTGTTGTTATCTAGTGATAATATTTGTCAGAGTTGGATATTATTTGAAATTGAAGTGCTATGTGTTTACCTGCCATGTCTTTATGCGGACTCCAGTCATTGTGCTCTGTATATTGACGTCTCGGACAGTGACATTTGAGACACAAGCTTTAGTTTTATATCTTCCAAGACTTCCAATACTGATGCCATGTCCAGGTCCACAGTTCACACTGTGGATGTATACGTTTGAGCATCCAGTTTGTATGGAAATACAGTCATCACCTGCAAAGAATGCTTATTGTTAGACACAGCCACATTAACCTGTGTTATGTTTATGTTCATGGAACTGTAAAATTACTCTTCCATGTTTTAGTTTAGCTAAAATTTGATTAGACCTATTTTCTTTTGGGGTATGCAAGATTAACTTGAGTGCCTATTCTGGCTGTTGAGGAGGACCACAAGACGATTTTGGCAGATAGATAAGAGTAAATCCTTCTCTGTAGGGCGCTGTATCAGATGGCTTCTTAATGGTTCTAGTGGTAACACTTGTCTATTTTTCATGTTTGTTTCTGCAGGTCCATAACATTATAATTCTGGGAGAAAATAAGTGACTCTAAAGGTGGCAATAAGGAAGGAAATGGCTGATCTTCATTGAGTGGCTACTAAAAGATAAGGTTGGAGGTAACTCTCAGATTTTATCTGTTGTATGCCTTGTTGTGCCTTGTCGTAATCTGGCCTCTAATATCATCATTAGTATTGGGCTTAGCAAAATATCAATTATAAACTACGTAAAGAAGTGTAGGGTTTCAATATTTACCACAAGCAAGGTTGGTAGTGTGAATGAGCACATCTTTGGAGTTTTGTAGGTGGATTCCGTCAGTATTAGGACTGTTACCAGGTGATGAAACAGACATCGAATACACCGAAACTCCAATGCAGTTGTCAAATTTTAGATGACATTGAGGACTGTTCTGAATTGTTATGCCTGTGACTGTCACGTTAATACTGCCATAGAATCTCAGTGCCTGTGCAAAATCAGATCTCCCTTGTTAGCAGGATTTTGATAATCCACATGAGAAAATTACAATCAGAAATAATTTGATCATTACCGTCGGCTTTATACTTGGCATTCTTCCACTGAGCTCACTTCTAACCTGTCACATGGTAACAAAATTAGTTAGAAATTAGTGGCCTTGAAACATAGCCAGCAGAGATTAAAAAAGTGGTGGTGTTTAGATAATTACTGGCATTGGCGGCCTTTCTAGCATCGTGTCATTTAATGGGACAATCATTTGTGTTTCACTGTCCATTGGACCCTCATATGGCACGTCTTGCCACCAAACCGAACCACTTCCATCAATGACACCCGTTCCTTGTATCGTGATCCCTACCAGTTTTGTGAAATCTATCCACCACATTAGACCATAACCCCAAGTTTCGGAGCTTGTTGGAGCAATGATCGTTCCGTCAAGCTGCAAGATATTTAACATTTGTGTCATTACTAGAGTTGTTATTTCGACAGACGATCGACTCCTATGCTGATTATATTTGTGACAAATTAACTCATCCATTAAGATGCAATTAGAAACCAAGAAGAAAGGGAAAGTAAAAATTGGGTTATTGATGATGGTTACCTGAAATACAATGTTCTTTTGGCAGTAAGGACCCGAAAAGGAAATTGGTCCCACAAGGAATTGATAGGCTGATGGTATCAGCATCGTTGATGATTCCACCTTACAAGTTGCTGCCCATGCATCTTGGAAAGCCTGCATCACACCATAGCATAAAATTTCTTTCTAGTCTCGGTAAGAATTTCTTTAACCCCAACTTTAGTTGGTTGTTGTTTGTTAGTTTGTGCAAATATACAGTATAATTATTGTTGGAATCTGGACCCAAACTGTCGTAACTAAAAAAGTTCTCAGTAGCCCCCACCTTTTCTAACGTTGTCCTTTTTACTAGGGAAGTTCTGTTGTCCTCTGATTCCAAAAAAAAAAAAATATTCTGTTGAGATCTGCTGCCTAAGGTGTCACTTCTCCTGCTATAAAATTATGCAAGTGTGTCTTTTTTTTTTCCCCTTTTCTAGATGGACTTATTTCACAGTTTTGATGAACATGTGACTGGTTGATTACTGGGGGTATTATGTTTTTGCATAAAACTCTATATGTGGAGAGCATGTGACATAATACTATGTGCTAGGATTTGTTTGTGACAATACGGCAGAAAATTGCACAGTAAGAAAATGCCCTCTAAAGGACTAACTTTAGTTCCAAACACATCACAATTTAAAGGACAGGCCACCATCAGTGTGACAGAGTAGCCCTCACAAGTAGATTGGTCATTCTTCTTTGTTGACATTCTGATTAGAATCCAACAATGCATTGGTGCATACTGCAAAGTGAATTAGTACAGGAAATGTAATTTAAGTAAAATTTCCTAGAGTTCAAAACGCTATTCACTTTTGCAGATATGAGCTAGTTGAGCACTTAAGGGGTTTGTACGGTGAGATTGCATTTGATGTTGGTCTGCAACGACTTATGTGCCTCCTTTAAAGGAAAAAAAAAAGGCTTTTACTTTGGACTGTCTTCAAATAGTTGTCCACAATGAACAAATTTTACTTTTTGATTTTCTCATGGTATCCTACTTGAAAGCTGCTTCTCAATATAGTAGTGAGATAATCAAGGGAGACAATATCTTAGAGTCGTATGGATTCTTAGATTATGACACTATATATATGTATTTAATGTATGTAGCAAGAAAATTCTAAACTAGTAACTGAATCAATATGGAGTTAAAGCTTACCTGAGTATCATCTGATGTTCCATCGCCCTTAGCTCCATAATCTAGCACATTGAATATGTTGCCACCTTGTTGTGGTTCAGGTGATGGAATATCCTCAATTGGTGTAGGACCCGGCGGCCGCTTGGTCTTAGGAGACGAGTGTTTAGGGTGTGGAGCTTTCTTCACTGGTGGGGGTGATGAGGTAACCGGTCCAGGCGCAGGGCTCGGTCTCAATGGTGATGGAGCTTTATGATATGGAGCTTTTGTCTTGGGTTTACTACCATGGGAGTGACTTTTGCCTTGGTTTCCATGACTTTTTCCTTTATTCTTAAGTAGTGAGGCTGAGACAGGTCTCTTGTGCCTCCAATGCCTGCCTTCCCTTGCATTGCACGTATCAAAGCTCGAACAGCAAAGGAGTACAACAGTGAGAAGCATTAATGTGAGACTCTTTACTTGAAACCTCCTCATTGTCAATAGGGAAGAGAGAGAATAGGAGACAGAGCTAATGTTTCTCCTGATAACTAAAAGCAGAGGTCGTTGGGGGTTTAAATAAGGAGGGAATTTCTAACGTCCACAAGACTATGCATACATGAGTGAGCCAACTTTTCATAATGCAAGGCATATTTGTTTTATTCTTCCCCTCACAAGCCCTCATAGCTTTTTCTTTTT
The DNA here is from genome assembly GCA_030267885.1 of Mesembryanthemum crystallinum. Classification (NCBI taxonomy): domain Eukaryota; kingdom Viridiplantae; phylum Streptophyta; class Magnoliopsida; order Caryophyllales; family Aizoaceae; genus Mesembryanthemum; species Mesembryanthemum crystallinum. The sequence goes on along the minus strand of BSSO01002428.1, from coordinate 9,502 downwards.
TAAAATGCTCATCTGTTCTATAGACTTTGTTGGATAATTATCCGAGCCCTTAAATTTTTGACACGCGTCGTTTTTTTGTTGCATGTGAATCATTCAATTGATCATACTAGTATGCTGTATTAATTGATTCTGTTACTGCAGTTGCAACAAAACAAGCAATTTGCATTTGTCAAATCTTGTAAAAATTCTCTATAATGTTACTAGATATTGACAATTTGTGCTGCTTAAGAAATTGTGTTCTTTGTTTATTTATCTATTTTTAAGGCGTGACATGGTACTTAATGTAATCCTTTATTGGATATAAGTTACCTAGCTTGCACATTAATATATCCATGGTCTCAACTATTTTGATTCTCATGAAATTATAGTGCGACATGATGTTGCTCATTTTGCTACATTTAGTCCATGCATCTTATATGTTCTCACTGAATAAAGAATTAGCAAATTATAAAAAAAAGGAGTGGTGCATCATATAAAAGTATGTTGTTTAATTGTGCTGCTTTTAATCTTATTTTTTATTTTCATTTAATTAATTTATTTATTTTTCCCTTTGTGGTTCAGTGGTATTATTTGCCCAAAGGCATTGGTGGTAAAGCCAAATAGTGTGCACGTGACTGGGTCTATTGCTATTAGTTTTCAAGGGGCACTGATTGTAACAGCTCTCCAAGGATCACATGCAACATTCACGGGCAAGAGTTATTTGTACCTTGCCTTCTCAACCAGCAGCAAACAGGAGCCAGAATTTCTGTAAGTCAAGTTGTTAATGCTTTTTAACCTTTGGCATTCACTTTGTTTTTCACAACACAACCAATTTCCAAAAACTTTCTATGATCTTCCTCGATCGCCTTGTTCAAAAGAACATCTTAAGGATATTGAGTGTGAAAATTTGTCAAATGGCTTTATATTTAATTGTTTGGTACATATTCAATTGCTGTAGTGTTAGCTTACTTGTTAGCGATGTGGATGATCTAATTATGTGGAGTGGCCTATCTAATTACACATGCAATATACTGTATAAACTTTTCATTAAATTTGGAGCTTCACTCAAAAAATTCAATTGTAAGATAGAAATTAATTGGAAAATGTCAACTTTAGGAAGAAATCACTGTTCACTTTCAACGGATTACTATCCTAACACACACAAGACCCCCTTCTTAGGCTGTAGCAATTGTTGTTAGACAAAGTCTTTAGAATCCAGGTTACTAGGCTAGTGGGTTATTGACTTATTGCATATAAAAAAGACTTGTCAAGGGTTAGTAGACAAAAAATATGCCAAGATACAGCCCTTCCCTTCTGTTAAGACTTAAGATCACTGAAACTTCTATCACAGAGCTCCTTTTGATATGCAAGTTCAAATGCATGAACATATACAGAAAAAGGAAAAAAAAAAAGTAAAAAAAGAAGAAGAAGAAGAAACAGAACATCCAAACTTTAGGCCCATTGTTTTGAGATTTGGCTGGTTTGTTGTGACAGAAATTATGGACTTCTTTTCAAAATGTCAATATCAGGTGACATTCTTCTCTTTGTATGCCATAATCATCGTTATTTTGGGTAAGTTGCTATATTCCTACTGTTGAACACCATTCTTCAGTAAATAGACGGCGTTTTGCCCTTACAACAAGGTAACATGGTTACCTTTAACATGGGATTTTGGAGTCTCCTCTCTTGATTTGTCATGCCACTTAGGATGGGAAAATCCTTGGTCTTGCCCAATGAAATAAATTGTAAAGCAATCGACAATTAGAAAGTTATGAACTACTGATAATAGAAAAGGAAAATTGAATATCAGCAGGGTATTTTTCTGAAGCTAGAAAGGATAGTTGAACAAACTTGGAAGTCCGGAGAAACACAAGAAAGACATCAGACACATATAGCATCCCAAGACCCTAGGAAAATCCAAACAAAGCCCTTTCCAATTAATTAACCATCAAAGCTGGTTTCAATGCTTCTCCAATTTGAATAATCTTCTAACATCATGACCAGCCACGGACAATAACATAACAGACATATTAAGAATATGCCAGGATATGTCAAGTTGAAGCTAAAACCTGTGGATCAACAATGTATTGACATCTCTTTTCGTACATTGCTTGTACGTTAAGAACAGCTGCCAATCACATGTTAAGTAATCACATTAATCATTTCCAGATGACCTATTCAGCTCTGTCCTTTTTGGCAATGCAGGATTATCCTGTCAATTAGCATCTTTGAAGGCACTGTAATTATATGAATGTAAATAAGAATTATAGTTATATATTTATATTGTCAATTAGTTATCTTTGAAGGCGCTAAATGACATAAATAAATAGCAAGTAAATATCAACCATATGTTAGATTTTTTTAAACAAGGGCATTAGAAGACATGTATTACAAGCTCAAGGAGCAGGCTTCAGAGTCGACATGTTTACTTAGGTACCATGCAGATTAGGTACTGGATTTGAACCGTGCGATTCTATTCATATTTTTTATTTATTTAAATAACATAATTAATAATACTAACAATTAAGCATGATAAGGTTTACCTGTCAAAAAAACAAAAAACAAAATGTAGTTTGTCAAAGATGCGACAACTGAAACAAGCGCCTATAATAAATTTTCTAGTCTGATGATCAATAGAAATAAAGGCTTAAGAATACTCCTAAACTGACTGAGGAATACATTTAGCTGGCTGATAATTTTGCATGGCAAAGCTTGTTTGGTTTTCCATGTTTGTTTTCAATGTTTTGTTCTGTAGACGCAAGGGTCTTTTGTGTGGGACAAATTGTACAATCTCACTTTTGATTGTCTGAGATGTGCAGATATAGTAATGTGCATGAATTCTGTGCATGTGTGAGTGGAGGAGAAGGTATAACCGATCGTGCTACACATGCCTTGAATTATAGATGAATTTACTTCCTCGACCCCATATATTTTTCCGAAAAATTGCACGTATTAATTTATTACTTTGTCTCCCATTAATATTGCTGTTACTTTCATTTAGTTACCATTGAGATTTGTGGCCTTATATAGAAACTTAACAAGCTATTCGTGACATCTAGAAAAGGGAAATTTGACAAGTGCTCGGGCATGGATGGGTTGGAGTATGACATTCCATACATTCACCTTTGGGATATATATATATATATCTAGCATAGCAGGGTCACTAGCTAATTTTTTGAGATGTCAAATGAAGAGAACAAGAGGTCTTAGGATTTCGCAACTTATTTGCCCTCGGTAGCCTATTAGGGTGATGTGCATTGTACATTTGTTGCTCTTGTGATGTGTTGTGAGACGTGGTTTCACGTAAATAGTGATTAATTACGTTTGTGATGACGATCAATTGCATCTAAGTTGAGATCAAATCATGAAATCGATGACTCATGAGGCCACGGTGTTGGTGCATATATTATAAGCAGGAGATTGATACCTTAAGATTTCTCACAGGTACCTTGTCTGTTGTTGTATGCATCTCATTTCATTTTTTCCCCAATGAAAGATCCCTCATATGTATTCATTTTAAAGTGTAACAACCATGCATATATTATTTTTATGTAAATCAGGAGGCATTGAAGCATATAGGATATAGTTATTAAACACTAATTTAGCCAACTGGGCAATTTTGTATGACCACCAATAGGTGACTGGTGAATAATGTTGGGTAGGAAAGTACTATACTAGTATATTTGGAAAAGAAACAATGGTTGTATGTGAATGTGACCTATTGAGCCGTCTTTTTGTGGGATTATATTCTCGTGAACTTTGGGACCCTCTCGTGAACTTTTAAATGGTATTCCAAAACATGATTGGGGAGGGGGCTCACTAACTAAATAAGACTTGCTTTTTGTTATGCACTTCCATCTACATTTTATTAATTACTATGAAAATATAAAAAAATAATAAAACAAAACAAAGAAGAAAAATTTATTTCTTCTTTTGCTTAGGGAATGTGATTTGGTAGATATACCAAAACTTTTATTGTGTCATGTCCTTATTATGAGGGTGCCTTGGAAGACATGCATTGACAAATAATGGCATTATTGTTTTGATCCTGCAGGGGACAACAAGGAACCATATGGAAAGTGTGAGGTTCATATTCCCTTCAATATCTTCCCCCTTGTGTGGTGCTGTGGATGAAGATGCAGCCATGCATAGCTAATCCAAAGCTCTAAGGCCATCATCTAATGTGAGGTAATTTGAGTGAGGACAAGAAGAGCTTTTCTTGTAGTCCTTGTATGTTTTGTTTAGGAAGATGGTTTACGTCATCATCGAAAAAGATATATCGTCGAAAGATTTAAAAAATGCGACATATATGAATTGGTCGATTAGGACTTGCTCTTAACGATTGAGATTAAGACGTTAGGTACTAAAGATCTATTGGCCGACTCAACTTATCCACCTAAATATCTAAGCGTGGTACTATTTTACATTTCTATTGTTATAAATGGCATCACCTGATTTGTACGTGGAAATAAGGCTAAGTTTGGCAAAATTAGCTGTAGGCCTGTAACTGTAAGTGTGAGTTATAGTTGTAGCTTTTTTTTAAAAGCCAGAGGGTAGTAGTTTTTTGCAGAATTATCTCAAGTGGTAATGAGGTCCAATAGTGCAGCGGATTTTTGCTCATAGTGATGGAATTGGTTTGTTGTCAAGGCCCTATTCAATTATTGAGTGATGTTGAATTGAACGAAGTCGAACTAAATGAATAGTGAGAGAAAATGTAAGTTGCTTAAGTGAACTGATCCAATATAGAAACGACAAAATGAACAGAACCTACATTATACAAAGTATTTTGTTTTAGTGCCTTTAGTGTACACGGCTCCTGAAGTTAGTATGCACTATGCAGTGCCAAGGACAAGCCAAAAACTTCAACTTCTTTAACAGGTAAGCACAAGTGCACAACCCCACCATTCCAACCCATTCTCGGGTTGAATCGGGCAATTGAGTGGGACCTCTCAGACCCCAAAACAGGGTAGCCCCAATGGCCCAAGCACTATTAGCTTCCTCCTCAACATCACTCCCAGGTTCACACCTGTGTCATTCACACAATTCACAGGGTGGCTAGTTAACCACAAAGGCACTTCACTTGAGACCAATCAAATACATTCTCTTTCACATTGAGTATATTTTGCTTGCCCCTTTGAGGTCAATTTATTACATGGTAAAAGTTATCACTATCCAGTAGTATAATTCAAGTCATTGTCTGATAATTCACATTCATGTGGCATTCAACACCACTCTTTTTCCACAAACACTATATCTTCTTCACACTCTTGTGATTATCAGTTGCAGTTTTTGTTGGGTTCTTTGATACTAATATAGATATAGTAGTACTCGAAAAACAAGTATATAATGTTTGCATTCAATTGTGGAGCAGTGGATTTTGCATAGAAAATCAAAATCTCTATCTCCCTTTAAAGCCAGACTTTTACAGTCTCAGAGTCACAGCATAAACTTGATTCTGTGGCAGTTGTTGTGACTATATCATAGGTCCCCCAGGGTGATAAAAAAAAAGTGCTAAAGTTCTACCAACAGTACAATTTGTTGGCAGTGAAAAAGTGGGTGGAACATAGATATCGGAACCCTTCCAAATCAAAGGAAATTTGACATTGTAAATAGTACAAATTGTTGGGTTATATAGTTAGATCAGTTACATTCATCCTAAAATAGGATGCTTATACCACATGAGTGGTAGTCTAGTGGTTGATACTTGTGTCTACTTGTCCAAGCTAAGGTCGGGAGTTCAATCCTGAACATAACTTGAAAGTGCTTGCATTAGTAATGCCAACCTTTTACAAATGGATGGGATAGAGCTGGACCAACCTGAGATCATTAGGACAATTCGTTCAATTCATTGGCACTTGTATCTGCTGTGGTGATGGGCTCTCTCACTGAGAAGCAGCTATGGTTCAAATCGAGCATTCCACAGTGTAGGGGTGCTAAATGGTAACGCCCAACTAGATCAAGTTATAGGTGGTTGCCCTTTTCCTTGCTTTTCGATTACCAAAAAATAAAATAAAGAATAGGTTGTCTATGTCATCTTATGTGTTTAGCCTTCAATTGATTGTGATCCTCTCCCGTGAATCATTTACTACATTATCATATTACACTTTTGATTGCTTGACATGAGTTGATTGTAAATCATAAAAGTAAAATAATGTTTTAACCTTAAATGATCTTCTCGTTATTCACAAATATGAAATCTGAAGAAGAAAATGATCCATAAAAACAGAAGGAAACAAAGTGGGACACTTTACAAGTAATTTTGTTAAAGATTATGTTGGAATGTAAATTTTGGTCCAAAAGGACCAAAACCAAGACATAAAAAATTAAGTATGGAAATAAGTTCACGGATCAATTTTGAAATTGAAGTTCAAAGTTAAGAATATAAATATAAAAAGAAGAAGAATTAAATAAAACAGAGCTTGTTTTCTAAAGCTTCCAAGATGGAAATCTAGGTCATAAATATAATGTTGTTGTTGTTGTTGTTGTTGTTAGGCATGTGAATTTATTCAGTTGTTTGTGACTTGTGAGATGAGAAGCAGCTTCTCTAATCTTCTTTATTCAATTTCTTTCACACACACATATATGTGTATGATTTCAATTGATGCACGTAATGGTAAACAAGGACAAATAGCTTTTTGTCTTTGTTACCAATTTTTTGGTTGGAACATATGAGGGAAAATTGGCCAGTGGCCTACAAAAGAGGCTTTTTTGGCCTAAAAATCACGGACCAAGTTTTGAAGCTCAGAATTTTCAGAAGTTATTTTGTCATCCTTGTTGCTTTGAGAACATAATCTCTGTTACACTTTAGACTCCCCCCCTTTTTCTCCACATCTCCTTTGCTCTCACATGATTCTCTTCCTTCCAAAAAGTTCACAATATGCATCATCATGCAGGTGAAATGTAAAACTAAGGGTACCCAATTGGCCTTTTATTCTTCTTGCTTATTAGGTGTGAATTTCTCTGTTGGAAAAACTCAACCAGTACCCGAGATGGTACGGATATGCTCGTTTAAAAAAATATAATTTACAATAGTGAGTATGTAAGATGTCTAGGGATGAAGGTGGTTATTTTTTAATGATATTTAATAGGGATCTTCAGTGGGATGTGTGGCCTTTGTGGTTTATGTTTGTGACCTTTTAGTGCTTGTCACATTTGAGAGATTTTGACATTCATACCAACCATGGGTGAGTATGCTGTCGGTGAAATAGTAACTGAAGTAGGGCGAAAAGGAAAATGTTGGGCGACACCTAGCATGGGTTAAGTAAGGTTAATTGAACTTACATAAAATATCATATCAATCCGCCTAATAATATATCAGCCAAAAAGGTACAAACTGTCCAAAAACAAGTACGGAGTATTACTTTTTTTTTTTCCACCCAGTACCACTCCAGGGGTGTTTTTTTTGCATATATAGTACTAAGTTTTCTTTGTTTAGTAATCACCTTATTCACCTGATTTATATCAGGCGGCTTGATAAGAGACGGATTTTTGAACTTAGGCTAAGGAGATCAAATATTGGGGGTTAAGGGTGCATATATATCAATCATTTTCACATTATCTATGATCACTTGTCTCTAGGTCATTCTTGGTTGTTTAGAGCTCAATTAGGTATAAGTTGAATTCAACGGCTCCGCCCAAGTGCATTGGACCTTGCTGCCATTTGGCCCAAAACTGTAGTCCATAACTGCAGCTAACAAGAGTTTAGATTAATTAATTGTTAATCCTTCCACTTATATCTTAGATTATGTTTGGCACCAACAACTAGCTTTTGATAGCTTTCTTTTTTTCTCTCCGCTGCCAAACAAGATTTGAAGCATTACAGCTACAGCTAATTTTAAAATCTACCCATACTAACTTTCACTTGTCCTATTTTGTGTTTTATTGCAACATGTATTTTGGCGTGAGAGCTTAAAGAGTTAAATTCAGGCCCCACTAACTGTTGTTTTTTCCCCTTTCACGTTTTTAGTTTTTTACTTGTTTATTCTTTTCCCCTTTTGACGTTTCACTTGTTTTTTCCCTTTTCCCTTTTCATTTTTTCATTTTTTCATTTTTATTTTTTATTTTTTATTTTATTATTATTATTATTATTATTATTATTTTTTTTTTTTTTAACACTTTGGGACTTTGGGTAATTGTTAGAAGTAATTACTGTTACCCAGATACTTTTGTGTTCCTTTGATATGCAAAATAGTTACCGATTCCATTGCTTTTAAAGCTCCCCCAATGAAATTCAATCAATTTTCTACCACATTTTTCATCTAGGTTTCAACATTAGCAATCGATTCCATTGCTTTTAAGGTGTATCCTCTAATTTCATATGAAATTTCTGTTATACTAAACTGTTTTGTAGGTTTTTTAAAAAAAATAAGATTTGGCCCCCTAGAATTAAATTTCTGGCTACGCCCCTGAATTGAAGAGGATCCTCATCCCATTAACTTTAAGTGATGGAACTATTGATACATACTCCCTCCGTTTCTTTTAAATCTTTACAATTTCTATTTTGGGATGTTTCATATAAATCTTTACATGGTCTAAAATAGAAAGATTTTTTGAGTTACGTTACCTCATTACCCTTCTCCACTCACCTTCATTATTTCCTTCAATCCACTTTCCCTCCATTATACAAGGGTATTTTTGGAAGTCGAGGACCAAAACAATTTTTCTTACTACTTACTTGCAAAAGTCAAAGTGTAAAGATTTAAATGAAACGGAGGGAGAACACTTAAGAAGCTACGAAACCAACCAACTATTGTTGAGAGTTGAGACTTTCTACGACAAGAAACCTCTTTTTTTTTCGTTTCTATTTAAATGTTGCTTTTATTTGTCGAGAAATTTGGACTTTATTTAAATTTTTTTTTTTTCAAAAAGTCTCATTCACAATATTAAATCTTATTACTCAGATATTTGTATAAATTATATTCTCTCCGTCCCTTATNATTTATCTTTCAGAAACCTCTAAAATTTTGTCCCTTATTTATCTTTCAAAACCCACAAATCACCAACTCTTCCCTTTAATACCCCTAACTAACAAACCAATACAATAAACAATCATTCTTTCTCTCTCCAAAAAAATAGAAATGATAAAATAATAATCACATGGGTTCTCCTCCTTCAAGGGAAAATTTGTACAAAACACCTCTCCTTAAATCTCACCCCATATCAATTTTCGCAAGATAAATGAGGGATGGAGGGAGTAAATGGTATAAAAATGTCTATTTCATGATTTTAGCAAAGAAAGGAGGCTTTACAAGTATTATGAGTTAATTTGGATAGTTTGTAAGCTTATTTTGAGTTTTTGAATCAACCTAGCAAGTTTTATGTTTATTAAAGAATCAAGTGAGTTTATATAATTGAAGGATTGTTATTTCATAAATAATTACCGAAAAGTGTTCGAGTCAAAGAGGCATTATAGGCGTTTTTATATGAAAGATTTAAGATTTTCTATGAATTAATTGAAAAGTATTCGAGTTGAGAAGTAAAAGAAGTATTACTTCAGTTTACAAGTATGAGACGAAAGCTATGT
>BSSO01002427.1:0-19389 GCA_030267885.1 Mesembryanthemum crystallinum | reverse complement strand
AAAAAAAGAGCAAAGACTAGTATGAGGGTCACCACGAAAGCCAGGTACTAATTAGGTAGATTAATGTTCAAGAAATCCGCCTTGGCACCTCACAATCAGACCCGATTAGATTACAATTGTGTGTGCTAGACTGCTCACAAGTTGTGCTGTAGCTAAGGAGGGTTAGTACTTCTATGTTCAATTAAAACATGCTATGACAATGAAGGTTACTAATCAAAACTTGCTATAGATTCAAGAATTGCAGTACATTTCTCTGAAATAAACTAAAGAGAAATAAGAAACACTTTTCTTTATTTTTTTTTAAACAGTCTTAGATTAGAGTCTACTGCTTATCCTATTAACTGCTTAGTTCTTTAAGAGGACTGGTGGTAATGCACTAACGCAGACAGATCACAACTCAATAATGCAACTAAAATAGAATGCAAACAAAGCACCTATTGGATAAAGGATGACTGTTACAGAATTTCAGCAATATATGTGTTAGTACCACTAGTCCATGATGCACACTAGCAAATGCAGCTCATGAAAATAACTTCTTTTGTAAGTTGCCCATATTCTCATCAACAAATGCATGTAACACACCTGTAGCCAACAACATTCATAGCATTTTTTTGCCAGATTCAGCAGCTCAAAACGTTAAAATTTACCCAATTTCGTAAATAATTCACCCCGTTTTGCACTAGCCTCTCCCCCACACCTAGACTTCACATTGTCCTCAATGTGATATCTAGATGCAAGAAGAGAACAACTACTCAATTATCCAATTTTATCTCATGCACAGCAAAGTAAGCTAAGCATATGTATCTTACAAGCAAAACAGAAGCATTCAACAAGCATGTTATTTACATCGTATGAGTAAAGCATGCAACTGGGAGAGAAATTCACACGCAGCAAGCAAGTAAACAATCCAAACTATTGAAATCTGAAAGTAGAAAGATAAGAAACGAAAAGGGATAGAAATGCAAATCTGAATTTTTTTTTCTCTCTTGGGTTGCCTCCCAAGCTGCGCCGTTGGTTAACATAGTTGGCTCGACATGCTCCTTCTTTTGTCAAGGGTCTTCAAAGAGTACTTCTTCAACCAGTGAGAGTTGAGCTTGATCATGGAAAGTTTTGAGCCTATGTCCATTCACTTTAAAAATCTTGTCAGTGCTTAAACTTATAATTTCAACTGCACGATGAGGGAAAACGTTAGTGACAACGAAAGGACCTACCCATCTAGATTGAAACTTGCTAGGGAACAATTTAAGCTTGGAATTGAATAGTAACACTTTTTGTCCAACATTGAATGATATCCTAGCTAGCTTCATATCATGAAAGACCTTGGTCTTTTCTTTATAAATCCTAGCATTTTCATATGCCTCTAACTTGAGCTCCTCTAGTTCTTGCAATTGCAATTTCTTATATTTTCCAGCACTTTCGTAATCTAAATTGCATTGTTTCACAGCCCAATAAGACTTATGTTCAATTTGAACAGGTAGGCGACAAGCTTTGCCATAAACCATTCTATAAGGAGACATGCCTATTGAAGTTTTGTAGGCAGTTCTATATGCCCAAAGGGCATCATCTAGGCGCGTGCTCCAGTCTTTCGTATCCGGTTTCACCATTTTCTCTAAAATAGACTTTATTTCCCTATTGGACACTTCAGCTTATCCGTTGGTTTGGGGGTGGTATGTAGTAGAAAAATAGGGGACATGGTACTTTTCTAGCAAGTTACCTAAGGTCTTATTGCAAAAATGTGTACCACGATCACTGATATTAGTCCTAGGGACACCAAATCTATTAAAGATGTGACTCTTTAGGAACTTAATTACAGTTTTGGCATCATATAGCTTAGTCGCTTTGGCCTCAGCCCACTTTGAACATAATCTACAGCAAGTAATATATAAACATTTCCAAAAGACAAGGGGGAGGGGCCCATAGAATCAATACCCCAAAAAACCTCACAAACTATGATACCAGATTGCTGCATCTCTTGCTTACGGGACAAATTTCCCGTCTTTTGACATTGTTCAGAGGACTTGCAAAACAAATATGCAACTTTGTATAAGGTGGGCCAATAAAACCCACACTCCAAGACCTTATGAGCTGTCCTCTTTGGTGCAAAATGACCACCGCCTTCCAAAGAATGAAAGAAAGTCAGTAGAGAATGATATTCTGCCTCACAAACACACCTGCGAAAACTTGGTCAGAGCATGCTTTCCATAAATAAGGATCATCCCAGAAATAATACTTAGATTCAGCTTTTATTTTATCTTTTTGAGCTCTTGTTAAGTCATGGGGAAGAGTCTTGATCACTAAATAATTACAAATGTCAGCATACCATGCCAAATCAGCTTTAACTAATGAATACAACTACTCATCTGGAAAAAATTCAGAAATCATCGGCAATCTTCCCTAGGTACTATTCTATTGAGACGATCTGCAACTAAGTTTTCAGCACCTTTCTTATCTCCAATCTCTAAGTCAAACTCTTGTAGCAACAGCATCCATCTCAAGAGTCTAGGCTTCGACTCTGTTTTTTTTTTTTTCAGTAGGTATTTTAATGCAGCATGGTCAGAAAATATGATCACCTTAGTCCCTAACAGATAAGGATGGAATTACTCTAATTCAAAAACAATAGCAAACATCTGTTTTTCTGTTGTTGTGTAATTACACTGAGCAGGGTCAAGTGTCCTAGATGCATAATATATAACATAAGGCTCTTTGTCTTTCTTTTGACCCAATACAGCACCTACCGCCTTGTCACTTGCATCATACATTATTACAAAAGGCATATTCCAATCATGGGGGCGAATGATAGGGGTAGTCGTTAGCCTCTTCTTAAGCTCATCAAAAGCCTTTTTGCAATCATCATCAAACATAAAAGAATTGTCTTTAGTCAGCAATGCAGACAAGGGGGATGCAATTTTTGAAAAATCTTTTATGAAACTCCTGTAAAAACCAGCATGCCCAAGAAATGATCTGACCTCTTTCACCTAAGTGGGGTAGGGCAAAGAGCTTAATACCTCTATCTTCGCTTTATCGACTTCTAGATCTTTTGAACTCACTACATGCCCTAAGACTACACCTTGTTCAACCATGAAATGACATTTCTCAAAATTTAACAAGGTTAGTCTCAATACATCTTTGCAAAACAAGAGACAGATTATGGAGATATAAATCAAAAGAATCTCCAAATACAGTAAAGTCATCCATAAACACTTCCATCTTATGTTCAAGCAAGTCAGAAAATATACTCATCATGCACCTTTGGAAGGTGCTAGGTGCATTACGAAGTCCAAATGGCATTCTCCTAAATGCATATGTCCCAAATGGGCATGTGAAAGTGGTCTTGTCTTGGTCCTCAAGAGCTATGGCAACTTGTGTGTACCCTGAATAACCATCTAAGAAGCAAAAATTGGACCTTCCCTCTAGCTTTTCCAACATCTGGTCAATGAAAGGTAAAGGGAAATGGTCTTTTCTAGTTGCTTGGTTCAAATTCCTATAATCTTTGCGTACCCTCCACCCATTTGACACTCTAATAGGAACAAGTTCACCCTTTGGGTTCTCTACTACTGTTATTCCAATCTTCTTGGGCACTACATGAATGGGCTGACCCATTTAGAATCAGAAATAGGGTAAATTATGCCAGCATCTAACCACATTAAGAGTTCTTTTTTCACTACTTCCATCATGGGTGGGTCTAACCTACGCGGGACCTCTCTAATGGGTATTGCATTTTCTTCTAGATGGATTCTATGCATGCATATAGGACTTATCCCTTTTATGTCAGCTCTGGTCCAAGCTATGGCCTCCTTATGGTCCTTAAACACATGCAAAAGTCTTTCTTCTTGAGATGGATTTAAAGCACTAGACACAATAACAGGCAAGGTCTCTCCCTGACCAACAAAAGCATATTTTAGATTAGAGGGGAGGGGTTTTAATTCCAAAACAGGGGGCTGCACAATAGAGGGTACCAGTTTAGAAGCAGTAATAGGCAAAGAAGTAGATAACTCAGGTTGTTCCTTAGTCAAGGAACTATGTGCCGTCATGGCATCCTGCACATCATTCAATTCTTCTATGTATTCACCTGCCATAATGTCAAAATCAAAGAAATGTTGCACATGTTCTCAAACATCCACTGTATCAATAGAGCACAAGTTATTAATGTCACAAGCATATCGCATAGCATCGATAATATTAAACTTATAACCTCCCCATCAAATTCCATGGTTAGAATATCCTTGTGAACATCAATTTTGACCCTAGAAGGTTTTAGAAATGGCCTTTCTAAAAGCAAAGGAACATCCTTGGGTGAGATAGAAGTTTCACCCATGTCTAACACATAAAAATCTATTAGAAAAACCAGCTCATTGACCTGCACAAGAACATCCTCAAGCACACCATTAGGATAAGCTTTAGAATGATCAGGAAGCTGAATATCAAACCCGTCTTTTTCAAAGGTCCCGAATTCATAGAGTCATATATATTCCTAGGCATAACATTAATAGAAGCACCAAAATCAAGCATGCACCTCTGAAAATGAGTGTTACCTATTTTGCAAGGAATAGTAAACATTTCTGGATCCTTACATTTCGGGGGAAGTTTCTTTTGGTTACAGCTGAAACGTTCTTCCTCATGCTTACCTTTTCATTCTCCTTGAAGCGCCTCTTGATGGTGCAAAGTTCCTTCAAAAACTTGGCGTAGCGCGGGACTTGTTTAATGGCATCTAAGAGAGGAATGTTAACCTCCACTTTTCTAAAAGTTTCCAAGATTTCTTGATCTGCATCTTGTTTTTTCGATTTAGCCAACCTAGAAGGAAAAGGAGGAACATCTTTCAACAGTAAAATCGTTAGTAAAATCAGCCTTAGGAAGTTCATTTTTCTTTTCCTTGCTGCCACTCTCTTTTTCTACCTCAGAACTCATCTTTATTTCTTCCTCTACTTCCCTGGTGTTTCCTCTTTTAATTTTAAGTTCTCCTATTTCCTTCCCACTCTTAAGTGTTATGGCACTAGCATTTTCTTTTAGGTTGCGAGGGAAGCTTTCTGGACAGCTGTGCGTCAATGTTACTAATGCTGGTGCAGATATGTCCTATTCGAGTGTCTAAATGTTGTAAGTGCGCATCAGTTTTCTTTTGGTATTCAGCTCCCAGAGTATTAACCTGTCCAATTTGGTTAGCTAGTTGTTTGACTATATCCTCAAGTGAAGAACTAGGCTGCTAATTTTGAACTTGATTAGGTACAAAGTTGCGGTTAGAATTATTCTGGTTGGATGCAAACGTGGGACGCTTGTTTGTCCTAGGTCCATATCTATGATTTGGATGGTACCTCCAACCCTCATTATATGTATTTGAGAAAGGATCATACTTCTTATGGGGCTGTCCAGATAAACCTCCGATAGCATTAACGTCTTGAACCTGCAGAGAAGGACAAACGTGAGTATCATGCGAAAAATCAGCACATATCCCACAAGCTTGAGCTTGAGGTACTCCACCTACAGCAAACTTTGAAACAAGTGTGGTTAGATGAGCAACTTGTTGAGCATTTTCTTTTAATTGATCTTGAATAGAACACACATCAATTTCATTCACTTTCTTAGATATCCCTACCTCACTTCTTGAACTAAATTGTTGCGAGTTTTGAGCCATGTTATCAATAAGTTCATATGCTCTAGTGGGGGTCTTATCAACTAAAACTCTTCCACTAGCAGCATCAATCAAACTCCTATCATGAGGCAGTAACTCTTCATAGAAATACTGAACTAACTGCTCATCTCTTATGTTATGGTTAGGAAATGAGGTACAAAGCTTTATAAATCTTTCCCAATACTCATGTAAACTTTCATCAGTGTTTTCTGCAATGCCACATATTAGTTTTCTTATTGCACCATATTTATGAGCAGGGAAAAACTTTCCTAAGAAAGCTTCTTGCAATTCAGTCCATGTCGTTATTGATCCAGCAGGTAAGTAGTAAAGCCAATCTTTAGCTAAATCATGCAATGAAAAAGGAAAAGGTCTCAATAAAATTTGTTCCTCATTTAACCCCATCAGGTCTCACTAGCATATCCATTAAATTTACGCAGTTAATTGAGAAAACCATAATTAAGTTTAAGTGGTCTTTCAAGGGTAATAAAATACAATACTCAATGGTTGTGTGTCCAAAATTGCAGAAGTGAGCTGCTTGAGCGTTCTTTCTGGATCCCTTGCCATCTTCTCTTCTTGTTCGGGTGACGAAGATATCTCAAAACACTTTTCAGACCAATTGTAATCATCTTCTTGAGCCTCCGCTTCTCGTTGGAATTCTTCCTCCAGATTTCGATGCCAAGCAGTATTCTTTACTGACTTGATGTAATTTCGCACACCTTCAAACTGAGGATCTTCTTCATTCATGAAATCCTATAAACAAGAAAAGAAGAGAAAATTTAATAAATCAATTAAGTTGGAGTTTATAGTATTTACATGCAATCTCCTCGGCAATGGCGCCAAAATTTGATACATGCCGTTTGCGCACATGAATTAAAACCTTACTTCTACCACTTGAAAATAATAAACATAGAATATGATAAATAAAGGTCGATCCTACGGAGAGATTAGGAAATAATAAACCCAAACTTAATTATTTTTCACTTTAGCCTTAAGATGGGAACAAATGCAAATTACAACAAAAACAAGTTAAAGATGCTAATAAGAAAATTAAGTCTAATTTCTCAGTATTCTTATGTCATTGCATGACTATGAATTATACTCATCAAAATCCAGTTTGTCACTTAAATTCGTTCACTTGCAAATAGCCATGAAAACCAAGCGTAAACCTTAGATTTCGGAAAGCAAATGGTCCTAAAATGATTCCTAATGGTACCCTATCTTTTTCCATGGCCTCTACTATGGTTTAACATCATAATTCACCCAAGAATAGAATGAAAAATCTGTAAAAGCATTCCTGGAATTTTCAGCACATACAATTCAGCTATAAGAGGTAGTTTTGGCTTCTAAGACGCGGATTAATGTAACTTAATGAATTTAGCGGATAATACCACTTTCCCACATGACTTGCCTTGGGGTTTAGTTCTTAAAGCACATGAAATTTAGACAAAATACAACAAGGTGGCAAACAGAATCTGAAGCATCAAATCAGTACATTTAACATGTAAGTAACTCATCTAAAATGGTAAGAAAATGCATCCTATTGTGAAGACCCCACTCGGTGTCTTTAAAGTACTCGTCCCGCCCGATGACGAAACGATAGTCAGCTTGGAAATGATGAACACCAAAGGCAAGATCTCAACCTTGGCTCCTCTCTCATAAATTTTCCTTTCATCTTGTAGACCTTGCTCTAAGTTTTTTCATAACTTCAAACGAATCTTAAATCGGAGTCCCGGATCAAAAGTTATGGACATTTGAACTTTTCTAGCCCAAAACCGAGCCTGGAGCGGAAAACGGGTAAAATATCCGCCCAAAAACCCGCAAAAATAGCAAATGGACCCATATCCATGGGTACATACCAAATTAGGAAAAATAGGTACGCTTTGACTTTCAATTCTCATCCAATTAGAAGCTTGCCGTACCGTTGACCACGTTGACCATGCTCCCCGCTAGACCGGGGGCAAGATGTAACACCCCAAGTCCCACATCGGAAGAATGTGAGGATTGTGAATGGTTTATAAGTGATGGAGTCCAACCACATAAACAACAAGGCCTTCCCCTTTTGGGCTTAAGTGTCCCCTTCTATGGGCCCAATTGGGGACTTCCCCCCGTTGTGGGTTGTGTTGCGATGGTGGTTGAGTTGGACTGTTACAGTTGCTATCAGAGCGACCCTGTAACCGCGTGCTGAACATGTGGGCCAAGACTGCCTGGTCGACTGCCTAGCAGGGGTGGACATAGTGACCAATTCAAGCACCACAAATTACACCAATCCAACCACCACAAACACTCTCCAAAGCACCACAAATTACATCCAAACACCACAAATCAAACCCAAGTACCATCAATAATATTTACAGGTCAATAAAATGAAGTCTAATATATTTACAGCCAGGATGTCACAGAGTGTTGAGGGAGACATATTGCAACTTACTGGGTTCTCTAAAGGGGTTTTCCCTATGAGATACCTAGGACTTCCCCTCTCTCCCACTAGATGGAATAAATTAGATTGCCAAGTCCTTGTTGACAAAATCACTGCAACGGTCAAATGTTGGACTAGTAGACACCTATCATATGCATGAAGGTGTCAACTAGTGAATTCTGTTCTCTTCTCATTACAAGTGTATTGGGCATCAGTATTTGTTTTACCTCAGCACATTGTGAAGAAAATTGAAAGCATCTGCAGAAAGTTACTAAACCCAATTTAATTCGGTATTTTTGCAAAATCAAATTTTTAAGTAGTTTGAGAGAACAAGATCCAATTTGTTCCTCTCATTTAATAGGTGAGCACTCACCTTTACATATACACCAAAACCCGATTCTACTCAGTACTTAAAAAATAGGTTTTCAACAAACCTTTTCAGCAGTTTGAGAGAACGAAACCCAATTTGTTCCTCTCATTCAACAGGTGGACATTACCTCAACACACATTAAACCCAATTTTACTCGGTATTCGCAAAACAGGATTTCAACAAACCTTTTCAACAGTTTGAGAGAACAAAATCCAATTTGTTCCTCTCATTCAGCAGGTGGACATACACCTCAACACACATTAAACCAGATCTCACTCGATACTCACAAAGCATATTTTTCAACAAAAGGTTTGTCTCAAACTGCAGAAAAAGCTTGTCGAAAAACCCAATTTTACTTGGTACTTGCAGAAACNTTTGAGAAACCTTTTCAGCAGCTTGAGAGAATAAAATCCAATTTGTTCCTCTCATCCAACAGGTGGCTATCCACCTTAACACACATGCACCTCCCAAGGAACAATCCAGACTTACCACCCCAAGCGGGTCTTGAAATTCTTTGACTTTCGCTCTTCCCAGAGCTCAGTCAAAGTGGGGGATTCTTTAGACACCCCACTCGGTGTCTTTAAAGTCCTTGCCCCGCCCAATGACGATAACGATAGTCGGCTTGGAAATAAACACCAAAGGCAAGATATAAACCTTGAATCCTCTCTTATAAATTTTCCTTTCATCTTGTAGACTTTGCTCTAAGCTTTCTAGAACTTCAAATGGATCTTAATATTGGAGTCCCGGATCAAAAGTTATGGCGATTTAAAGTTTTCTAGCCCAAAACCGAGCTTGGAGCGGAAAACAGGTAAAATATCCGCCCAAAAACCCGCAAAAAGAGTAAACGGACCCAGATGTAATACCCTAAGGATTTCATGGTTGATGAAAGCTTAAATGGTTTGATGATACTACTCATATCACAAAGGTGCATCTTCTTTTCAGGGAGCTCATTTCTTAGAAACTCCACAGTTAAGCGTGCTTGGCTTAGAGTAGTATTTGGGATGGGTGACCTCCTGGGAAGTTTCTCATGAGCATGCGAGTGAGGACAAAGCATGATGGAAAGACTCGTGGTGGATCCTCAACCAGGAAAGCGGATCTTCGTAGCACCTTGAATCCCTGGGGTATTACACCAGATCCATGGGTACATACAAGATTAGGAAAAATAAGTATGCTTTGACTTTCAGTTCTCGGCCAATCAGAAGCTTGTCGTACCGTTGACCACGTTCCTCGCCAGACTGGCCTCAAGGCTGCCAGGCCGGTCTCACCCCCGCCAAACCGGTGGGATCCCCTTTGGGCCGACGCGAGATTTTGCTTAATCCCCAAGTTGGGCAGTCGGGCTGGCCCAAAGGGCCTCCCACCGCAAAACCGGGTGTGTGGCAGGTCTGGCGGTGCCCGGCCCGCCACGCCGGCAGGGCGCACAGTGCCCGGCGCACTTAATGCCCAGTAGACAGCGTCAGCAGTGCTTGGTTTGCCCGTTTCGTGCCCTTTCATGCCCTTTTGTGCCATTTTATGCCCTTTTCTTCCATTTTCCACTTCTTACCACTATATACCACTATATACCACCTTTATTTTTAAGGGAAGCAAGATTGGGAATTGAGAGCTCAAAGCAAGGTGTAATTTGAAACAGTTAAAGGGTTCTTAACACTAGAACCCCCTTTTTGAGGAGAATTCATGCCAAACTCACCTTCATCTTCATCCTCCTTCAACCTTACTCCACTAAATTCATCTCTACCTTTACCCACCTTCAACAATATTCATCCGTCATCACCTAAACACCAATCCAAGAACCACAAATTACACACAATCCAAGCACCACAAACACTCACCCAAGCACCACAAATTACATCCAAGCACCACAAAAAGCCACCTTTCCAAACACTACAAATCAAACCTAAGCACCACCAAATCAAACACAACTCAAGCACCCATTTACATCCTCCGAGGATCGAAATCTTACAAAGATCATATCCAAGGAAAAGGTTTTCTAATCCAAGGAGCTATCCCGAGGGCACTCTACTTTGGTGAAAATCTTTTTTCCTATTTATACTCCATTTTGACATGCTTTTGTTCTTATCATGATTAGCTCTTAGATAACATTTATTATGCGATTTGTTGGCTTAAATTACATGTCTTAAGATTTAGAAGAGCTTAACCCGAATTGAATCTCATGTTCACTTGGCTAAACATAACTAAATAAATCGTGCTCATCTAATCTATTAAATTGCAAAGCATGTAACTTGTAAAACGTCCTAAATGAAATCAATGCACCAAACGCTTGCGATTCACCCAGTGATTTCATTCATGGATATGGGCTCTAAATGGGTTTGGTTCACCTAATTGAATCCATTCATGAGTATCAAAGCGATCACCTTTACTTGTTGAGTGCATAAATCACCTAGACATAAACTAGAAATTGGGCTAAAACGTTGAAAATTATGTGAATGCAATGACAAAGCTTTTGATCCATTTGAGTAGAGCCCACATCCTCGAACTCAAGACTCTTTTGGTCAATATGAAGTCACGCCCTATAACGGGAGTAGGGCGCAATTGGCTCGATTATGGTATCTTTCTAGATATTTGCGTTCGATGCCTTTGCGGTTTCCATATTCGTAAAATATGGTGTCGACTTCTTTACATTGTAAAACAAATAAAAAAAACATCATAAAAACAGCCATGACAACCCCAATAAAAACTGTCACAAAAGAGCAGAAATGCGGGGACTCCTCCCCTTCTCCCGGGGGAGGACGGATGGTCCCGGGTCCCACACCTATGCTACTGTAGTTTCAATGAACACTCTTGTTCTAGATATTCTTGAATAACCAACCTGCTATCATTTTAAGAAATGCGCAAAGGCATCCAAACCAAATGCGAATAGTAAGCATGCACAATCATATTAAAGCACAGAACAATCAATGGGTGATGTCTAGTGTAGCACTAGCTATCTACTATGGTTCCGTGGGCTTTAAAGCTCAACGCCATGCCAATGTCTTAGCAAATTAGAGACAAACCAGCAGCTACGCATCAACAATATAGCAGCAAAAGTAGATAAAGAACATTGCTTGATCTTAGTTTCAGCTCGCAAATACTTACCAAAACTAAATAACAATACTTGCATATATACTAGACTCACTTATCATTAAATTTTTCTGCTTTCAAACATGAAGAGACTAAGCAAAGTTCAACTGGGAACATCAAAACCAGAATTGAAACAATGGATGTATAACAGCTCATGACATTGGCAACTACTAGTGCATAAACTGTGCAAAAACAATATCGAGTTGATTTCCTTGTATTGCTACCTCTTTACCATTGTTGGTCCAACATTTAAACTCATTTCTAATGCAATATAAATGCTGGAATCATAAGAAAAACATCAGCAAACAGTACCCACGCAGCAGCAGCCCACAGAACAGCATCAGCACACAGAAACAGAAAATAATAAAGTACAGCTCAGTAAACATTCAATAAACTCAGGTTGTATCTATAACTGTATAGGCACTTCGGCATGTGATAGTTACCTTAGACACCATTTAAAACACTCAATATCTTGCTAATAAAGTCATGAAACATCAAAGGACCAGCACCTACAGCAAATCAGAATTTGTCAGCTCTTATTACAGTCCAGAAGTTCAGAATTGCATATCCATTTACGTTAATGTCTTGACATGTCTTTAACACTTGGAACTTGACCTAAATCTCTCGAACACATGCTCACTAGGTCTTCTTAAATTCAGAAATTCGCTCACATCAAGGTCTTAACACAAATAGAAGCTCACCACTTGATATAGATCAAAACATACAACCACATGAACATTTGAAGAAAGAATGGTTCAAATATGAGTTCTGAAACTACAGGTCCTGTATACATCTTCCAAACTGATAGAATATATTGTTGGCATATTTAGTTGTACATTAATTTGCAAGTATATCTCATGTAATCTCCTGTAATCTCACATTATTCCTCTTGTTGTCATTATACCTTGTAATTGTACTATAAATACCTATCAATATATACAAGACAAAACCCAAGGGGAATTAGCTCCAATTACATGGTATCAGAGCACAATAATACCTAAACCCCTCTTTCTTTTCTCTCTCCTCTGCACCTTGTCGTCCCCACCTCACCGTCCCACCATGAGTGATGCTGCTGCAGCCCACCATTAACCACCTCCTCCTCCTCCACCACATACACCTACCCCATCGCCCCAAGCTATTAATGTAGCCAACATCAAAACCCATGTGCCCATCATCCTTGATCTCCAAAACCCAAACTACTCAAAGTGGCATGAACTATTTCTCATAACCCTTGGCAAATATGCCCTACAGCACCATGTTGACGGCACCGACCCTTCCACTAACTCGGATCCTGAATGGAAGCAGACTGATTACCTTGTCCTCTCATGGATCTACAACGCCATCTCCCTCGATATCTTCGATATCGTCATGCAGCCCCAAGCCTCTGCCCGTACCATATGGGTTGCTATAGAAAATCTCTTTCGTGACAATAAAAAGAGTCGTGCCACTCAACTTGAAGCCGAGTTCCATAATCTCTCTCAAGGCTCCTTGAAAATCTCTGACTACTGCCAGAAACTCAAAACCCTTGCCGACAACCTTGCTGACATTGATCAACCTGTCTCCGATGAAACCCTCGTCCTCCAAACAATTCGTGGCCTAAACACTGATTTCGACACCATTGGTACTCTCATTCCCATGCAATCACCCTTCCCATCCTTCACCCAAGTCCGATCCATGCTTCTCCTTGATGAGGCCCATCGTGTACAAAACAACTCATCCCCTACCACCGCCCTTACCACCACCCTTACTGCCCCCAACTCCTCGACTCCACCAGTCCCTAATCTCCACACCACCACTTCATCGTCCCTTCCTCACCCCTCATACCACAACTCCAACCGTAACTCGTACCAGCCTTGGCGTGGCCGTGGAGGTCGCGGTGGTCGAGGTTGGCGTAGTGGACGTGGTGGCGGCCGCAACTGGTATGGTACACTGAATTGGGCCACCCCGGCCTGGTCTTGGCCCCACCAGCCCTGGTCCGCTCCCTAGACTAATAATAATGCTCCCGGTCTCCTTGGTCCAGCTCTTCGTGCTCCGCTACCGCGTCAGACTCATGCTCTTCTAGCCACTCCTTCCTCCCATGCTGCATCTACCACTCAATCATGGGATCAAAGTGCCTTGATTAATGCTCTTGATGATATGTCCCTGCGTTCCCCTACCGACAACAACTAGTACTTTGACTCCGGAGCCACGGCGCATATGACGTCCCAACAAGGTAAACTCAGCTCATGTATTTAATCTTGTAATAATTCTTCAATGCATATCACAGTCGACAATGGATCCTTGCTCCCTATCACACACATTGGCCACACAACCATTCCCCTCCCCAATACTTCCACGTCCTTTACCCTTAACAATGTCATGGTCACTCCCTCCCTTATTAAAAATTTTGTCTCCGTTCGTAAATTCACGACTAATAATCATTGTTCTTTTGAATTTGATCCCCATGGTTTTTCTGTGAAGGATCTTCGTACCCAGACCGAGATTCTCAGGTGCAATAGCTCCGGTGACCTCTATCCTCTTTGCTCGTCTCCTTCGCTAGCACTCTCCGCCTCCACCACACCAACATCCACACTCTGGCACCGACGTCTCGGGCATCCTGGTCATCACACTCTTCGTAGTTTAATTAGGTCTACTATTCCATGTAATAAGGACGATTTAAGTCCACTTTGTCATGCATGTCAACTAGGGAAGCACATTAAATTTTACCTTTCTATTCTTTTACTTCAAAAACTAGTATGCCATTTGAAATAATTCATTGTGATCTCTGGATTCCCCATGCGTCGCAAATCTGACGTTTTCACCACATTTCTCAACTTTCGGGCATATGTTAAAACTCAATTTGACCTAAACATCAAAAGCATCCAGTGCGATAATGGTCGTGAATTTGACAACGGCCCTGCCCGTCAATTTTTCCTTAGTCACGGTTTCCTCTTTCGCCTTTCTTGCCCCCATACTTCTCAACAAAATGGGAAAGCCGAGCGAATGATTCGCACAACAAACGATGTTGTCCGTACTCTCATGTTCCAAGCTTGCATGCCTCCCACTTACTGGGTTGAAGCTCTCCATGTTGCCACTCATCTTCTAAACATAATTCCCACCACCGCTCTTCATAAACTCACTCCTCATGAAGCCCTCCACAAAAAGCCGCCCTCATACTCCCATCTCCGCGTCTTTAGATGCTTATGTTATCCAAATCATTCCTCAACTTCCGCTCATAAACTTGCTCCCCGCTCCACGAAATGTGTTTTCCTAGGCTATCCATCTGACCACCGTGGTTACAAATGTCTCGACCTATCCTCCAACAAAGTCATCATCTCCCGCCATGTCGTGTTTGATGAGGCGACATTCCCCTTTGCCTCACTATTTCCATCCCAACCAGATTCTTATGATTTTCTACGTGAGTTAACGGAGACAAGCTACATTCCCCCCATCCCTCTAGCTCTTCATACTCCCCCTGCACATGAACCACCCAGTCCTCCACGCATCACCACACCCACCAACCCCTCCACTCAACCACAGACAACCCCTGCTAGCCCCCCTCCCACCAGCACAAACTCTCCCACCGCTACCAGTGACCAACCTTCTCTCGGCCCCTCTTCGACAGCCTTCTACCCTGCCCGCACCCTTCCTCAACCATCGCACCTACACACCACCAATGATCACCGCATGCTCACCCGTGCAAAAGTAGGCGTCTCCAAGCCCCGAACCATTTTTCAATCTTCATACCACTCCATCCATTTCTCCCATTTCCAAAACATACCGCACTGCTCTCAAAGATCCTCACTGCCACTCTACTATGCTTGAAGAATATACTGCATTGATGAAAAACAAAACTTGGAACCTTCTGCCATGCCCTCCGAACACTAACGTTGTCACTGGGAAGTGGCTTTATCGTCACAAACTTGACTCAGATGGCAACCTTATTCGCTATAAGGCTCGATGGGTGGTCCGCGGTTGTTCACAAATACCGGGTGTTGATTTTGATGAAACTTTCAGCCCAGTTGTTAAACCGGCAACGGTCCGCACCATCCTAACTCTAGCTCTCTTCCGCTCTTGGCCAATCCATCAACTGGACGTCAAAAATGCCTTCCTCCATGGTACTATTGATGAGGATGTCTATTGTCAACAACCACCGGTGTTCGTCAACCCAACATATCCTAATCATGTCTGCAAACTCAATAAGGCATTATATGGCCTCAAACAGGCCTCTCGAGCATCGTTCCAACGGTTCGCTACCTACATTCAATCTATTGGGTTCGCTCATTGCAAATCTGATACATCCTTATTTGTGTACAAGCACGGGAGTGCCACTGCCTATCTCCTCCTATATGTTGACGACATCATCCTCACCGCTTCCTCCTCAACCCTACATCGTCAAATCATTGAGGCTCTTGGGCGTGAATTTGCTATGACTGATATGGGGTCCTTACACTATTTTCTAGGCATTGCAGTCACTCGCCACAAAGATGGCTTATTTCTTTCCCAACGTAAATACGCAGAGGACCTCCTTGAGCGAGCAGGCATGACCAACTGCAACCCTTGCTCCACTCATATTGAAACAAAGCCCAAGATGTCTCAACTTACTGGTGAAAGCTTCTCCGATCCATCCCTTTACCGCAGCCTCGCTGGAGGCCTCCAATACCTCACTTTTACTCGCCCCGATCTTCAATATGCTGTTCAGCAGGTGTGCCTTCATATGCACGATCCCAGAGAGCCTCACATGCAGCAACTGAAATGCATATTGCGTTATGTCAAAGGCACACTTTCTCACGGCCTTCACCTCTCTCCTGGCTCCACTGATTGCCTCACAGCCAATTCTGATGCAGATTGGGGAGGATGCCCTGATACTCGTAAGTCCACTTCTGGATTTTGTGTTTTTCTTGGTGACAACCTCATCTCGTGGTCCTCGAAACGTCAAAGTACCACTGCTCGCTCCAGTGCCGAAGCGGAGTACAGAGCGGTTGCCCAAGCTGTAGCTGAGACCTGCTGGCTTCGTAATCTCCTTCTTGAACTACACTCCCCCTTATCTAAGTCCACTCTTGTGTACTATGATAACGTCAGCGCTGTCTATCTCTCCTCTCATCCGGTTCAGCATCAAAGAACAAAACATATTGAAATTGATATTCATTTTGTCTGCGACAAGGTCGCACTTGGTGAGGTGCACGTTTTACATGTCCCATCCTCTCTGCAGTACGCTGACATCTTCACGAAGGGTTTGCCTCGACACCTCTTCGACTCCTTTCGCTCCAGTCTGAGCGTCCGTCCTACTCCCGCTCCGACTGCGGGGGTGTGATGGAATATATTGTTGGCATATTTAGTTGTACATTAATTTGCAAGTATATCTCATATAATCTCCTGTAATCTCACATTATTCCTCTTGCTGTCATTATACCTTGTAATTGTACTATAAATACCTAACAATATATACAAGACAAAACCCAAGGGGAATTAGCTCCAATTACACAAACCATTAAAATTAACATCTGAGTCACACACAAATGTCATTGAAGTGACCTAACTTGCACACAGAGACAGTTAACCAAAAGAACAAAATAAACACCACACAACCTGCATGCGATAGCTGCTGTACAGGCTATGGTTTTGAATTATCTTTCAGATTGTGACCTTCTATTTCAGCTTGTTTTAACAATTAATTTGCATTGACACCAATTATGGCACTGAACCAGTAGCATACCAATTTGCTTTAGAACATGCAGCAGGAAAAAAAAATCCACGGCAAAGACAGCTCGCAAAACATGCTATTTTTTTGCTTTTTGTGAGCTTTTACCACAAGACAACATTAATCAGCAACCAACAACTGAGTCCTCTGTCAAAATCAATAACTCTAGCCTCATCTAATATGCTATTATGAAGGGAATTCGAGTTCGGATCCAAGTCCTAGGCTCTTGAGGTGAATAATGGAGATTTCAAACCCTTAAAATTCCGAGTTGCTTTTGATGAGTGATCATTTGGACCTTTAGAAGACTTGTGTTATTGAGCGATTATTATGGCCGGGCCTCATGGAGGTTACCTATGTATCCGATGTGGAATCCGGCCAACGTAGTTCATGGAACTTTCTTTTGTTTCTGCCCTAAATTTTGTGTGGATCGTTGTCTTGAGCTATCATCCAGCGGGCTTACCAATTTTGCCTAAGCCATTTGGAGTGAACAGACATAGCTGGCTCTTGGTGCCCTAACTTTTTCCTAAGTCGCCCATTCGAGTTTTCAACCTAACAGACTGCTCTTTTTTCTAGGGGTGTTCAAGAAAACCGTAACCGCCGAACCGAACCAAAAAACCGCCTCAAAATTTCGATTAACCGAACTGGGTTTTTGTAAAAAGCGGTACAGTTAAACAAACCGAAAAATATTTTGGTTTTTCGGTACGGTTACGATTCAAGATATTTAGCCAACGCTTAACCGAAAAACCGATACTAATAAGTTTTATTAACATTTTCAGTTCAAAATATATTTAATTGAATGTTTGACATTTGTAAGTTGTTTTAAAATTGGAATTATAATGCATTTGACATTTTATTTTGTTGGTACATTTGAAAATATTAGCTATGTGTTCTTAAAATAATAGCAAAAGTAAGCTAATTTTAAATTAATCGATGTATATTAATAGCAAATATAAGACGAAAATGGATTTAGGTTAACCAGGTAACCGAACCGATAAATTAGTTAACCAATGAATAGGTTAACCGGTATTTTCGGTTAGGTTACGGTTCAAGAAATTGGCAAACCGAAATATCGGTTAACCGAACCGAACAACCATTTCGGTTCGGTTAACCTATCATGAACACCCCTACTTTTTTCACCTTTTTCATGCTGGACACACACCTATTGAACATACCTCCATGAGGTCTTTGGGGTTGTAATGTTAGGCTTAGGTGCGAGTTGTTAATGAAATGGATATTCAGGCTCAAATACCCATAAAAACCCCCCTTGTGCTCAGTGTCACTTCTTGTTTGGGGAAGGCAGACTCCTTATCTTACTAATTTGGAGTTCTGTCATTTGTTTTGCTTTTGGCTTTTTCCTCTTTTTGATTTTCTCTTCTCTTTTTTGCTTTTTGCTTTTTGGATATCCACCTCCCCTCACGGAAAGTGACGCTGTTGCATACCCCTAGTCCCAAGGTTAAGGGTTCATGTGGTTAAAGAAATGGGAGGCTATGTGTTTAAGCTTAAATGGGTTACGAATGGTGTTCTTGTGTTGTGTGTGAAAGAGGTATAATGTAGGGTGCCAAGATGAATGCCTCATGTCCTTAATATGACCTTAAGGATGCGTGTCCCTTGATTTTTCTTTGTCTTCTTATTTTTTCTTTTTGATTTGTTCCTTCTCAATTAGTCATTCAAGGTCCTTTGTAATGTGCGATCAAGTTTGGCAACTTAGCTTTGTCTTTAGGGTCAAAATCACGTACATGTAAAAGAAAATGCTCAGTTTATTGAATCTAAAGGAAAGCATTACAATGCATGAAAGAAAAAGGACTTGGACTCGACAAAAGAAAGAAAGAGAAAGGAATCTTAACAAGGACTAGACTCAAACTCTATGCTCGGGGCTCATAGAGGAGAGATGATGCCATCGTTGATAAAGTGTTGGATCTTGTGCCTTAATGTAATACCCCAAGAATTTCGTGGTTGAGGAAAGTTTAAATGATTTGATGGTACAACTCATATCACCAAGGTGCATCTTCTTTTCAGGAAGTCCAAAACTAAGAAACTCCACAATTAAGAGTGCTTGGCTGGCATTAGTATATATTGGGATGGGTGACCTTCTGGGAAGCTTCTCGGGAGCATGCGAGTGAGGACAAAGCATACTGAAAAGACTTGTGGTGATCTGTGTAATATCCCATATAATTTCCTATAATTCGGAAAATAAATTTGTTATTTTCTAAGACGAAAATTCTTTT
>BSSO01002426.1:0-19393 GCA_030267885.1 Mesembryanthemum crystallinum | reverse complement strand
ATAATTATTTCTCTTATAAAATCCGCAAATTATTTGCACCCTTCACTTTAATAACCTTTTGAAGCTATTTTATGGTGGAGAAAATTGAAAAAAAAATAGAAAAAACATATTTAAAAAGTACGTATCGTCGGAAATTATCGCCGGAATTTCAATTTTTGGACTAAAGTGCGCAAATTGGTCATTTTAAATACCCTAATGTCGTCGGAATTTTTTTAAATACCAATGTGGCAATAGGGGTATTTTTTTAATACCCATTTGGCATTTTGGCCTCTCATCCCCTCACTTGACTCCCCCTTTTCCACTCCACCCCTCCCTACACTCAAGTGGGCTTTTGGCCCACTCTTACTTGGGCTTTCACCTCCTTAACAATTGGATTGAAAACTCATTTGGTTCCATGGGCTCTACAATCTCTCACCAAAACCCCCAAAACACAAATCACCAATCAATCAAAAACCCCATCATCTTTCTTCAACTCATTTTTTATGGTTTCTTCTTTCAAGTTCCCAACTTTACTCAAATCATCAACAATGGAGTCACTACCTCGCTTCTCTCACCACCTCCACTCTCTCTCCTCCCCAAAACCAAACCTCAAATCAATCCTAACCCCATTTCTCCATTTCCACAATTCTCAACAACCCAGTACCAAACCCGTACCCATTTACCCGAACCCGATTAACACCTCCATTTTTGTACCCCGAATTCGAACCGTCAGGTCTTCTTCCTCCCGGATAGTGACTTCCCGGGCAGGATGGCTACTGGGTCTTGGAGAAAAGAAGCAGAACAACTTGCCCGATTTGGTGAAAGCGGGTGACCCGGTTCTTCATGAACCCGCCCAAGAAGTTGACCCGAGTGAAATCGGGTCGGAGAGGATCCAGAAGATTATTGATGATATGGTTAAGGTTATGAGGAAGGCTCCTGGTGTTGGCCTTGCTGCTCCTCAAATTGGCATCCCTTTTAAGGTAAAGTTTAAATTTTTATTTTTGCAATGCATAGTTGGGATATGATATGGGTTTGGTTAGTTTCACTTTGGGTTGTAATGCTTACTCAATGCATTCATTTCAACTGAAAGTACCCGACTTGAATCAACTACATTATTGAATTAAAATGGGATTAAATAAGGTGAAATGAACACACTCTTATAGTGTTCTTTGATTTAGTGTTCTTAGTTATGTGTTAACTAGAATTGTGTCTGTATTTGTTATAATCATTCTGTTAGTAAGAGAAGGCATGTTGAGGTTCAATTCATTTTAGGCTGAAATTGAGGTGCTTTTTGGGTGGTGAAAGTCTAGTTGATGTTACTTAACAAAATATTGTGTTAATTGTGAAGTTTCTCAGACATTCAAGTCTACACTTTGGGTGTTCATTAGATAAAATAGTCAAAAAAATGTGCTATGCTCTGAGTGAACATACATCTTGATACATTGTCATTATTGTGCTTCTGTTCCAAAATAAATGTCACCCTTGCAAATGACGTGAATTTTAAGAAAAAATTCCTGAGAGAGATTCTATTATATGGAGGGAATACTTAGTTAGTACTGGTAAATTGCTTTGACAATGAGCACTACTTATGAATCCTAGATTTACCTTTCACACATTGGTGTAGATTATTGTGCTGGAAGATACAGCGGAGTACATCAGTTATCAACCGAAAAAGGAAATCAAAGCAATGGACAGACGCCCCTTTGATCTTCTGGTATGACTGCCTGTCAAGACATTCTAATCACATGAATCAGTTGTCATTTTGATTTTTACTCCCACTTCGCCAAATACAAAAGTTCTCTCTATATTGTGAGTTGTGACAAGCTTCTAGATTTAAGGCAGGTTATCGTGAATCCAAAACTCAAAAAGAAGAGCGATAGAACTGCACTTTTCTTTGAAGGCTGCCTGAGGTATGAGGCTTTATCTTCATTGCGTTATCTTCAACTCGTGTTCATTCCATTGTGAGCTTCTGTGCCATAGAATTGCTAACTTAAATCCTCTGAAAGGACACTCTCTTCTTGATAGGTAAATACTTCTATGTACATCTACCCTGTTGGTTATCTCAGTATATGCACTATCAAGCTCTTATTCAATTTCTTAGATAAATAACTTGATATCTGTATCGGCATCATACAATGCACATGTGTACTTCGCGGTGCATAGAAGTTATCATCAGTCTCCAAGATATCCCATATTTGCTCTATGTAGATGATAATCTTTGCTATCGGTTGGGAGGAAGAACTTAACAACTCTCCTCTAGTCATGGCCAAATTACTTGTTATAGCAGCACAATAACTTACTGCTATGCCGTGTGGGTGCTCAGAGTGTTATAATATAAATTGGATTTGAGGGAAGCAATAAGGAAAGAAATGAAGATGAACAGCTCAAATATCTCCTCTCTATATTAGACCGAAATTCAAACATTCCCTCCATCCGGAAATCAAATTCACACTTATGTAGTTTAGGATACTAGATTACTTACCCTGCTTTGAGACAAACTTTTCTGCTGAACTAAGAAGCAAGTGCAATTATGTTTTCTGATGTAGCATAGTTCTCCTTGTTGAGCCATGCACTGTAAAGTTCTGGTACAATTTGTTTGCCTGCTATCTAAATATTTGACAATTTTTGTAGTGTTGATGGGTTCAGAGCGGTTGTAGAGCGGTATCTTGATGTTGAGGTCACTGGACTAGACCAAAATGGACAGCCTATTAAGGTGGATGCTACAGGATGGCAGGCACGCATTCTCCAGCACGAGTGTGACCATTTGGAAGGAACAATCTATGTTGACAAGATGCTTCCAAGGACATTTAGAACTGTGGATAATGTGGATTTACCTCTTGCAGCAGGGTGCCCAAAGCTTGGGCCACGCTAGTCAGTGGCTGAGAAGATCAAGCCGTGGTCGGATTATTTCATCCAAAAAGTTGTGCTACCCCTTGATATGTGGTGATTTTACTTGAGAATCTACAAAGCGGCATCCACTGTGATGATAAATCGTATTATTTGGATTACATAATAGTAGGAACAAAATTTTTAGTGTAAACATTGTAGAAATATTTCCTAGCATTGATATCAAATTCAACGCATGATCTTGTGTGGTTTTTCTTCTTGCTCGCCTTGGACTGAACCATGGTGAAACTTTCTGTTTCACTGCGAAGTTGATCAATGTGCCTGATCTGTCATTGTCTAATCTGCTTTTTCTTCAACAGAGCAANATCTTTGGGTGCTCGTAACTGCGTACTATAATGATATCCAAGTAGGGAGACAGTTATGCACCCTTTAATGTTGATTTTGTCAGTTTTTGTAGGCTTCTATTATCTGCACTTTTTCAACAAATTTATGAGAAGAAAGCAAATTTGCTATGTATAGTTCAGGGAAAATGGCTGTAAAAAACTTCTTGCAACCAAATGCACTAGGAAGCATTATATGTCTGTATGTATATATTGTTTGCAAAACATAATTTTTTTTCTTTTATTCAAAATGGTACGTATAAATTGTTCATAAAACTGCTCTAACAAGGTGATCAGCTGTATGGCCACAATAATCATCCCATTCCAAAGGCAACGGTTTCATTGCAACCAGCATAATAGGAAATAGCTTGATTAGCCAATGACCAACAGACGCAGCACCATTGCATCTGTGAAAGAAACAAATGCATCTCACATTGGATCACAATCCTACTTTACATACATATACAGATGTATCCAAAGAATCATATATACAAATCTTGTCATCATTCCTCTCAAATTCTGCAAACGGTCACAGTTATTTGAGTAAAGAAATTGCTTGTGACCCAGGTAAATGCATTTGCAGTGTCCTGTCAGAGGAAAGAAGCTTCCATGCTTTGATTTTCTTCTTGCTATGAAAATGATCTCCGATATCAACTTGATTGAAGAGAGGCAAACGAAACTTTCTGCTCAATCACGCTTTCAGGAGTTGAAAAGCAAGGCGGAGGAAATACTACCCCAGAACTTGTGCCTTGTGCATTCCAACAAAACGAAGTTGCAACCCCTGTGTAAGTTACAAGTTGGATATCCTCCAAATATAATCCTTTGCAGGGGATGCTATCACTGCAAGCGAATCTTATTGCTTCCTCGGAAGCTGAAGTTCCTCTGATGCCTACGAATGATATGTCATTGACACGTACAGTTGACGTCTGCAAAGATTCTCATTAAGCTAAGCTAATGGAAAATTGTGTACTATAACCATTAATCAAAGACTTAATATGGTTTGTGTATCTTATTGGTCGAATGCAGCAAGCTAATATACCTGATTTTGACATGGCTTTCGTGCATCGCAATAATATTGATCAATTATAATTGGATGTGAGACATTTTCCATCCACACGTTTTGGAACATTATCTTTGCTGCATACCCAGCACCTCCCTGTTGAACACATAAATAACATCAAGAAACTAAGAAGATAAAGTGGATTTACTAAGATAAGCTTATGCCAACATACGCGNACCTGCCAGGTTTTGATTCGAACACCATTCTGAGTGCCAGAAAGGTACACATGATCAACCAGAACATCGTGCACTTCAGACCATTCGTGCGATTTCCCCAGGCTTCCAATACTAGTAGAAAAATTAAACACTCAGTTAAGAACCAGGACCACAAACAACAAAAGAAATTACACTTTTTGATGAGCGAAAAACTTTATATAACAAATATTTGACGAACCTTATTCCATGGCCAGGACCACAAACAACACCAGAAATTATAATTTTTGAAGAATTGCTTACAATAGAGACACAATCATCCCCTGCATAAATTCATGAACCATTCAGATTTTAGAAGAATATAATACTTAGAATCACGCAGAAACAAATTCTTATTCATCAATAAGATTTAATGAGGTTAATCTCGACAGCTATTGAAATCTTATTCTGTTGGATGATGGGCTTGAACCATAGACATGACAACTAACACTTGAGCTTCAAAGAGATTTATCTCACTACACTATGTTCTACAGCCTGTTGACTGTCAATAATTTCACTAAAATTGTAAATAGAGAGAATCATTGCTCCAATATTTGAATTATCAAATATTCATCAGTGCAGCAAGGAAAAAAAAAAAAAAAAAAAGCATGGCAAGTTTCCTTCGGAAGAAAGAGCAAACTATTCAACTCATCAAAGAAATGCCTATGTAGCAGTAACACTACCTCTAGAAGTAACTGACCTGTTCTAACAACAGTATCTATCACTTCAACACGAGTGGATGCACTTATGTGAATCCCATCCGTATTAGGGCTTTCAGCTGGTGCTGTAATTGTGACATTGGACACCATAATGCCAATGCAATTGGTAAAGGACATGTGTGCTTGTTGACTGTCAATAATATTGATTTCTCTAACTTTCAAATCCTTACACCTATGAAAAGTAATAGCCTGCATATGATTATCGAAGCACTTTAAGCTCATGAAGAGAAAATTAATCTTTCAAAAAGCAGTTTATAAGTTCCACAAGGCTAAAGACGGAGAGAAATGAGCAAATCAGAGGGGCTAAAGCTGAACAAATTGATATTGATTGGGCAATAATGAACTAACCGTTGGAGCGTGATGACAAGGCTGTCAAAATCAAAAGAGAAAACACAAACAAATTGACGATTAGATATGCCATAGGAACTCAACATAATAAAATAAACGAATTAAGAATGTGATGGTGGTGGGTACAAGACGGCGTACAATTGTTGCATTGAACTTGCAAGAAGTAGTCCACCATCTATCACCCATCCCATTGATTGTCCCTCCACCTTCTAAAATTAGATTATTCACACTGTGGAAATAAAGCCATTTACGAGGATTCAAACCAAGCCAGGCTTCAGGATCTTGAGGAGCAACAATGTCACCCAGAATCTAAATAAGAAAATATGCAATTTCAAAGATATCATAAGGTGGTAGTTCAGTTTACAACTCTGAAGAAGTGGTCATCATCAAGTTGAAGAGAACTGCGAAGAACAACTTGATGCCTGGAAAGACAACAAAGAAGATAGCATAGCATACCCTTAGAGTCACCCTGGATTTACACCCAGCAAAATCAATTGGTTGCACCAAATAAGAAAATCCCTTCGGAATAATGATTGTTGATCGACGTGATAAAGAACATGCCACCTTCCATGCATTTCTGAAAGCCTACAGAGATATGAAGCAATCAATGTAACAGCAGATATTCAAGATGGGACGAAACAAATTGGTTTAACTGCCTATTTTACTTGCAATGGTTGTAGC
The DNA here is from genome assembly GCA_030267885.1 of Mesembryanthemum crystallinum. NCBI lineage: Eukaryota > Viridiplantae > Streptophyta > Magnoliopsida > Caryophyllales > Aizoaceae > Mesembryanthemum > Mesembryanthemum crystallinum. Next base: position 13,188 of record BSSO01002426.1, on the reverse strand, counting down.
CTGTAACATAGGTCAGTTATCTAAACAGCACCAAGATTGTACTGATATTCCCCTAACTCCACAGAATAGCTCCCATTTGTATATATTGACAAGGGAAATTTCCTTGCTACATCTGATAAAAACCTAGTTTGTCCAAGAAAACTGAATCCTTAATTGGGTATTGAAGGGTTTACACTACGATTGTCCACCTCAAGATTCACAATATTTACAAACAAGTACTCCTTTTTAAACTTCTTATTTCTAGCCCCGTTATGGCTTCTTGGAAGCTCTTGGGAAGGAGTAGCTGAGGATGGGGAAGGAAGAGAGATTTGTGAAGGAAAGCTAAAATCTTAGAAACTTGGCCAAATGGCCTCATAAACTACCTTGATCTTGTTCATAAATCCAAGTAACATCTCCACTCACATGCATACAATGCTTCATTCATCAATCATTATCTCCCTGAACAAATCTTACACAAATTGCCCCCGCAATTACTTCCAAAGCACAACATTAAGTGAATGTTTCAGCTTCAAAATTAACAACATTATACACTTTACTACCAATAAGCTCTACATAGAACAAGCAATTTAACATTCACCACAAGTAAACAAGAATCTCTCCTGAATGAAAGTTATGACCAGAAGAGGAGACATTCTATTTCTCCAATCAACATTGCCACAAATTCAAGCTACATCTGCACCGTCACAGTTGCTTAGCTGATATTAACAAGAACAAACAAGGGCAAAGAACAATTCCTCAGAAATCACAACTATGAATTGAAACTTCAAAATGGGTTTTGGATAAAATTACCTCAGTATCATCATGAACTCCATTACCCACAGCACCAAATGCATTAATGTGATGAACCCTTCCTCTTCTGGGTCTATTTCTAGAAGACCCAGATCGTGGGAGCTTCAGAAAAGACTCAAATGCCACTGAGCTACTAAAATGCAAGACCGCAATCACAAGAACAACAACCCACAATTTAATAACACAATCTGGGCAACAAAAGGTTGAGTAAACTAGAGATGTCATCAGACCTAGGTAATCTTCTCAAATCCTAGGAAGAAAACGTTAACAAATTTATAAATAATTATAAATCCACATATATATGCCTCTGTTTTTGTAACCCCCATATATCATTGCGAATGTTGTTAAAGTTGGATACTTTATCAAAAATAATTTTTTTTTTTTTTTTTTTGGAAAGATTAGAAATATAATAAATTGGGTTCGATTGAAAATGACGAAAGAAGAATGAATTCATGAGATGAAGGTTCGTAGAAAGATTCATTGCTTGTTCATGTCCTTTTGGGAGAAGGGAGCCGACAACTGAGGAGATGTTTTAGCAACGACTGCTTTTTTTTTATTTTATTTATCTTTTTCTTTTGGGTCCAAAAGTATCCATAATTCCGTATTTGCGATTATGTTCTAGCTATAATTTCACTCTTTTTTTTGGTTTCCATAAATAAAACTCCTCTTTTTGTTGTATCCAAACACAAACTCTTTAAATCATAACCCAAATAGGAATAGATTTTGAAAGGACTACACTTTAATTTCTATTTTTTAAATCACCAAAACCTCTATATATAGGCTTGATCAATTTATAAATTTACAATGATCATATAGTTTCTCTAATTTTCCAATTCTAATACTTGCTATAATGGAAGTCGTGACCAATGATGCAAAAATTGGTGATCAAGTTGCTACGGAGAAGGAATTATGTGTTGCAAAAATATTACGTGAGATTCCTAAAATTCATGAGTCGAATATGAAGAAGAGGGTAAAACTCTTGATCAAGTCAAGAATACCAACAAAATCTTCTTTTTCGCCACCACCATCATCCTTGGCGCAACCATCTTCATCATCATCGCAGCCGCTCTTGTCTCCACCTACTTCTAAGCATGGCACTGGGTGATCATCCAACTCTGTGGCAACTTCTTCACTCATCTATCTATTTTTCATCCGAAACTTATTTAGTTACTTATTTGGTTATTTGTTTGTCTCAGTTTTTTTCTAGTAGGGTTTGCAAGTTTTGTTCTTTGCTAGCTAACTATACATTGTTTTTAGTTCTAAAGGGTGCTTTGGTTAGGATTCAATTTGTTTTTTTAATTTATTTGTTGCTACTTTGGTATCTTTGTTATTGTCGGAATTACTTGGGTGATAAACGAGACATGCAAAACGTTATCGAATTCTTTGATACGCAATTTATTTTAGTTTTTTTTTTTTTTTAAATCTTTGACCTATTTTTTTGTTATTGCAAGGCACATCGAATGCTGACATCTGACCATCATCAATAACTCAATGTCTACTAAGAACGACTATTATTTCGATATTCTTTTTCAGGTTACTCCTACCAAATTTAGTGTCCTAGATTTACTTTTGTATAAATTTTAACTAGTTCAACTGGTAATTTTTCATGAGATTTGTATCCATATCTAATTTGAAACCCTAACACTTAAAAGTTCTTTTCGCAAAGAGATCCGAAACTAATTTCAAAGCAAACTCCTGTCAAACTATGTTACACTGCAGGTTAGGAGAAATAAAAAAAAGGTTTATTATGGTTAGGAATATTATTCCCCAAGCCTGAAGTTGAGGGTTTAATTCTTATCGGTTTTTATGCCTCCTATAAAAACAAAAACAATCATTACACCCAAGGCTCATACAGAACTTCTCCTCGTCAATGGTTACAAAAAATAAAAATAAAAAATAAAAAAATTACAATATGGATGAGTACAATTTAATAATCAACATTAGCAACAACAAAAAATATATTGGACTATTGGTGATATGTTGCTATTCATCTACAGTTAAAAGGTAGAAATTTTATATGCTTTACAATCCCACAAGAAGGGGCTCTTGAGCATGCATGCACCGCTATATTTGAGTACAGCAGATTTATACAAAATATACTGATTACAGTATTTGAAAAAGTTGTATTAATTCAGAAAGTTCGAATATGAATATAAATACTATGGAGTGGAAAAAAGGCAAAATAAAAAATTTACACTTTCTTTTACCGGTATGATGGTGGTAAGATGCCCCATTGATGAAGAAAACCCTGCCCAGTTGTCACTTCTAGCACCAAAAGAACAACCACAGCCAGCATAGCTGCCCTTCCGTTCCAAGTTTCAGCGCTCTTGGTCCAACCCCACTCCCACATTGTAACTGGCGGGGGTAGCTCCCTGCGTTGCGAGTCGTAAGCGGCCAACAGCTCTTCGACGCTGCCAAGTGGAACGAGGGACTGCAGAATACCAAACCTTAGATTTCACATATTCAAGAATCATCAAGTATAGTTTAAACTAGTGATGTGACTGCATTCCGGAGCCTTCTGCCCTCAAATAAGAAATTTAGTTCTGTTAGAAACGTTTTTGTGTTACTTGTGTCGTCTAGCTTGCGTTCCTCGAGTATGACATTGATGACATACACAACTGTCCTGGCTCAAGTTGTTGAGCCAGTAAACAGTTATCATACATCCAATTTGGTGACAACCAACTTATTATATTCCCCCCCACCCCCCATAAAAACAAAAACCAACAAAATTGATTAAAAAAGAAATAGAATGAAAGATGGAAGAGATGATAATTTCACAGGATTCTGGCTTTTAAGCAGATCAGATGAGTAAGCTAGTCACAACATAATGTGGTTGTGATTGTACCTGTCGTGCTTCAAGATTTGAGACTGCCATTGCTCCCACATATGGAAGGCTTTCAATCACAGCATCAGCCAAATCTGTGATAAAGGTGGGTTCACATCCTAGGGCAGGAACACGTCCCCAGTTTTGAATCCCTGATTCTAGAGCTAACTCCTTGTATTCCACGTCAATTTCTTCCAAAGTCTCTATATGCTCACTGACGAAACTGGACAGAAGAATTCAGAGCAATTAGCAAGGTGATAAAGAAACTTAACCACGAAACTTGAAAATAAATGGTTTACAATGTAACAAGGCAAAATAAAATACCTGATTGGAACTGCAAGAAGACTTTTGACACCTCTTTTCCCAAGCTCGACAATAGTATCATCTGTATAGGGCTTCAACCACTCCACAGGGCCAACCCTACTCTGCAGAAAGATTTAGAGGTAGTCAATATCATCACCATAACGAGCAAATCACATAATCAGTTGAATAAAAATGTAAGCCTTCAAATAAGGAGTAAAACTGTGAACCATTTAGAATCACTACCTGGTAAGCAAGTTTAAATGCGTTATAGATCTTTCTCTTTTCAAGTTCTTCCATTATCAGGTCCACACATTCCTCCATCTCAGCCTTGTATGGGTCACCAGCTTCTTCAACATATGCTAATGGTACACCATGAGCACTAAAAAATATCATTACCTGTAACCAACAAGGTATCAACAAAATTTACAACAGTAGGAAGCTAATTCTAAATCTGGGTAGGATAGAAGGTTAATCTGGGAATCCACCATACTAGATATAGAACACGTTTCCTTTTTCAGGACAGAGGACACAACAGAAAAGGTTATGTAAAGTAGGATACGTAGGAAAGCAACCTAAATACTAGCAAAAATATTTAATGAAAACTCGTTAAGCAAAGTAAAATTACTGGTAAGCACAAATGGCAAATATGGCTAACAAAATCACCTCCTCTGGACGGTTGAACTTTCTCAATTCCTTTTCGATCAAATCACCCATGGCCTTTGTATATCCTTCTCGCTGATACCAGGAAGGAATGACAGTGTGCTGCATGTTGACAAGGTATTCATCATCCCTGTATCCCCAAAAAAATAAAAACTTAGAAATGTTGCTCCAGAACCAAGCATGCTATAGCAGCAGTTAGTTTAGCAGACAGCAGATGCAGTCAATACCGGAATATGCTCTCTAACAGTCGCAAGCTTGAACCACTAGTTGATATTGAGAATTGCGGATAAAGAGGAAGCACAACAAGCTTTGTAATGCCATCTCTTTTTATCTATACAGCCAAAGAGAAGAGCACGTAAGAGCAGAAACCATTTATTGCTGAAATTGTATATGTATTCAATCAACCTGAATTGAAAGCATATCCAAACATAACGAAAACAACTGCAAACAGAACAATCTATGTTTAGAGAAGATTCTCTAAGACTTCAACAGTAAGATGGTTCCATTGTGCCTATTTGTCCAGAGCATCGTAGCAGCTAAACCCTAAAGAAACATTGAAGATCGTACCTCAAGGAAATCTATATCTTCCAGATAACCTTTCTATTTAACTAATTCAAGAATTGATACATCCAATATGGATGCCAGCGTAGGCAGAATCACAAGGATGGTACTTGGTGTTTTTGCAGAGATGTACCCTAGAACTTCCAGATATCTGCACTTGTAGGTTCTGAAGGTAAGTCCAACCAAGGCAATCTGGCATGTGTCGTGAGTCTGCTTGAGGGCAATCCATGAATTATCATTCTATTTATATTTCTAGGAGCAGAAATAATAGGATGTATGTGCAACAACTACTGAGCCCCTCATCCTAGGTTACGAGCACTCCTCCCATTGACTGTGTCCTGACTAATATATATATTGAGCATCACCACAAGGCGCATATGTCTCAGCACATAATATCACACTAGCAACTCTTTTCTTTTCCTTTCGTCAAGGGGAAGAGAAGATTAAGTGATAAGTCTTTTAAAGGGAATAGATGAGAACTTAATGAAAAGAATCCAATGGATTTGAGCCATACATCAAAACGTACAAACCAAAAGGTAACCAAAATCAAGTGCAAAAGCTAAACATCAACAAACGTAGCAAACTATTAGGGGATCTGGGAGATGCACCGTTGGAGCAGATCAACTCAGGATTATTTTCCTGATTAACAAGCATCAGTGATGTTCAAAGGACACTACACGAGATATGGGCGCCCCTTAAGTCCTCAATAACATCTCCAGGCTTTCAGTACATCCAACAATATGGAACCCATGTTCTTGATGGCAATTTCCCACCTCCGGCAGGCCTCAGCTGGTCTGTATTCAACAAGAGTTGGGACAATGACGCAGCTTCACCTTTGCTATACTTTGACCAATGATCTGCCCTTTTTGCGGATTGTCCAAGGCCTTGAGCTTCTTTTCACTTGTAAAATAACACTCCAAGAGGTGATATATTCTCCAAAGCAAAGTTCTGGCTGCCAAATCTTAAATTGCCCCTCTCCCCTTCACACAAATTCGATGACTTCAATAAACATAAGCCCGTATGTAATAGGATGCAAATTATATGAAGGTCATGCAACTTCCAATCTCCAGGATAGTATCCAAAAGAATTTGTGCCCTTTACAATTTTCAAAGTTTTCTCAAACCATCTCATGAAGCTTGCCCAAAGCTCTAGGCCCATGCTACAGCTATGAAGATCAAGCTCCAGTTTAATGATTGTCCACTAAAAGAGCACAGCAACAAATTCACTCCTCATAAAGCAGCAGCCATGACAAATAAGCCAGGAAAGTTGTCCTGAAACATACCCGTCACTGACCCCATACTTCCTCGATAGGCCTCACAAGACTTTGTTGAAGGTATCACCTTCTCTAACTCCCAGGCCCACTCTTCAAAAGGTTGAGTAGCAATACCCCCACAACTTCAGTCAAACATGAATGAGTACTACCAACAGCCGGAAGATAATGCTTCGACATGCTTTACAGTGTCTTTGCAACCATCACGGGACTCAATGAGGTTCATAAAGTAGGTTAGTAGAGTATAAAAAAGAGCACTTGATCAACATTAACCTAAGACCCAATAAAGATAATGCAACATCAAAGCTGCAAAGCTCTTCTGATCTTTTAATGGAAAGTCATAACAAAGCCTTTTCTTTCCCTCCTGTATATTCAACATTATTTTATGAAGCAGCAATTCAACTGTGACCAAAGGTAAACCAACAAACAAGAGACTTGGCAGTATGTCTAGTTCCACTAAATAACCATGGGCAACAAACAATACATTCAATAAAGAAATGGGTGAATTTCAAGTCACACCTCCTCAATTGCTTCTTCAGTGAATGGGTGCCAATAACGCATACCAACATAAACTTTTGCTGGGACATCTTTTGCACAAAGAGCCTTCCTTAAGTCTTCGGCCTAGTAACAAGTGCAACAATTATGATTAGCTATACAAGTAATACAATCCGATTTTGCTTGTCATATTGATGGAAAGGCATAAAAGCAAACCAGATGCATCTTTGTGGCAAATAGTAGCCTCAAGAGTTGAGAAAGAAAGATTTTTCCCCCCTGATCTAGGAAGCAACTGGACAAATTTATCAACCAATATAATAAGGCACAAGGCCAGCAGCATACCTGTGCATCTGTTATCTGCCGAAGAGGGGAGCCACCACCAATTGAAGCATAGCCTTCTTTGCTCTTGGGAGCCCTTGCAACAGAAATAAATTGAGCAAGGGGCTTCTGAAGAAATCTGAACAATCTTGGCAGTCTAATGATATCCTGTTCAAAGTTTTAGGTCAGGAAAGCAGCACAACAAAGAGGATACCGCAGCTAGAAACATGTCATAAATAAAAGTAAAAAAGAAATACACACATCTAGGAAAAAAAATTCACGCAATTGTTCTTATACCAATAATAAAGGTGCGTCTGAAATTCACTTTTGTTTCAAAGGCTCAATCAAAAGTGTAGTGGGGCGTAATCAAGTGAAAACAATGCACAGATGTGAAATAAGCAGTTCATGGGAAGAGGAAAAACTCATGGAACACAGCAGGCAAAGCCCACACACCCAATAGAGGTTACCTATCGGGCAACTATTGCAAAGTTGTAGGGCCGTGGCCCTCCTGCCATCGATTCTAGGGAAGGGCTGTTGGTTCAGTCGGGGCTGTGAGGCGGTTTCACAAGTTTTCTATTCCACTCAGCTCTCTTTTAAGTTAATTTAATACTCCTAGATGGTTTCAGGTTAAATATTGGCCTATAAATACCCCCACGGTATTCAGCTTGTGTATTCAATTGAGATAATAGAGTTCAATACATCAATTAAGAGTGTCTGAGAGCTATTTTGGAACTTGGGTGAGGTTAATTCTCAAATTAAGAGAGCATTTTGAGATTATTGTGAAAGACATTGTTAGAGAGAGAGAGACAGAGACAGAGACAGAGACAGAGACAGAGAAACAGCACTAATGATCTCTGTAAAGTTTGATTAGTGGATTCACTTTTCTTCTGGTCGCGTTTTTTCCCCAGGTTGGGTTTTCCACAAATGATAAAAGGAATGATATTCTGAAATGCTCTAACAGATGATGACCTTTCCTCCATTACTACTCCAGCATCATCCCAACCCCTACACCTAGACGAAGCCTCTCACATTTAACCCATAATAAAGAATCAGGAACAGGAGCCCCTCAGTTGCCTTTTGTTTCAAGAATCAATTAGACTAATCCCACCAGTTTGTCCAAGTCTTCGAACCTCTTACATATATCCAGTGATCATCAGGTAAAGAACTTAAGCACCGTGCCTTGTGTTGTGGAAACAGTGGCTTGCCCGCTGGATCCCGAGATCTAACCCATTCTCTAAATCCCAACCAGTGTCTTTAGTAGAAGGGTATATGTACCACTGAAGTAGATCTAGTAAAACTATTACTGCCTCCAACAATCCACCTCCTTAATAATGATTGCATGGCCATGTGTAGTTTTCATAGTTTGTGTTTGACAACTCAAGAAGATATCTTTCCTCAAAGACTGTATCCAATTTGCCAAGATTCTAGTTTTCCCTTCGCTTTGACTAAGTACTTTCACATAATTCGCTGATCCCCCCTCCCTTTGAAAATCGATTGGGTCTGTGCATTTATTCAAATTTCATTAGTGATCCCACTCACTGAATGAGCTACATGATTCTAGCTAAGCGTTTGACAAAGAATGGAAGTATTCATGCAATTGAAGATAGATAAACACTATCAAATCGAAGAATCAAGAGTAATATACATAAAAAATTCTCAAAACACAAGGAAATTGAAGAAACAATACCAGAAAATCATACCAGAAAATGAACCTTAGCAAACTGGAAAAAAAAATAAAAATAACAAAAAAAGTGCTAGGTGGTGAATTACGTTCCGTTCCCATTCAGGTACTAAAGCAAACTGCGAATTATGTGACACTAATTCACCTCATGTGCATGTAAACCTCCACACCCTCAGGACAAAGAAAAGAAAAGAAAATGAAGCTTACGTTGTGACCCTCTTATGTACAGAAATACTAGTCTTTTCAATATAATGTATATAAAATTACAAGTGGCATGTCATTTTCCAATGCACTTTTGGCAATTTTTTAACTTTCTACCAAACTAAATCAAAATGGCTCGATAAACTGGTTTGCACTTTTATTTAAGTCAAATTGCAAAAAATCAACTCACTACATATCAAGGGTCTAGAGGAAACAACCTCTTGATTATGCAAGGATAAAGCTATGAACATTTGAACCCCCTTACCCTGCCCAAGGAGAAAGCCATGTGATAGACATTGTGGTAGTGGCAATGAATGATAATGATAACAAATACAAGTGTCATGTATCATAATTGTGTAAGAAAGATGCATGCCGCACAAATTGCTTGATTTAGATATCAAATGAACAGCTCAATGAACGAATTTGACATGCAAGAAACTACGAACATAAAAAAGAGCCTAGCAGATAATCTCAACATGCTTAGTATGCACTATAGAAGTATTCGCTTGGGCAGGCCAAAGATATCTATCGGCAGCAATACTCACAACAGAAATCGAAGGATTCATAGAATATAACAAAAGAAAATCAAGTACCGGGTCAGCAAAAAGGTTATACAAGAAAGGCTGCACATCATCCAAAGTCTCTGGGCCTCCAAGATTTAGCAACAGTACACCGATTTTCTCCTCACCGACATTAGATGGGGTGGACACATCAGCAGTTTCAGAAGTCAACAATGCTCCCATAGGAAGTGAATACTTTTTGAGCGAACGACATGATAAAGCCTCTTTTTTGGACCAATCCAGGAAATATTTTTTAACTACTTTGTTTGATGTACTAGCATTAGCACTACTCTCCATTCTGACCGCTGCATACCGATATATTCTTTGAGAAATACATATCTCCCGCGGCAACAACCTGACAAAGGAAAAGAAGAACATCAATGGTTGGTACATGACATTACAGCATTCAATGATACAGCTTTAAAATAACTATTCAAAATACCGCTACACGACAATAATTTGTGGCTAATGTGGTGTTTACTTGGATGTAATGGTTAGTACAATGTAATAAATAATATATAGTTTTACACATGATTATTACTCATAGGACTTGTAATTGTTATTTTAGTTGTAAATATCATTACTTCTAGTAATATGATTACGTGTGTTAAACTTCAGCAATTATGACTACATTGACTCGTGTAATTGATTAAATCTTCTCATGTCACTCATCTTCCGCCTCTCTTTTTCACCTCTACCTCCACTTAATAAATTGTAGCATTGCATTACCAACACCTTTATTAATGGCCTGAACAAGGCACATGTAGGAGGCAAGTAACACCTCACACAAGTCAAGTGAGGATCCATCCTAAAACCAATTGGCCTTAGAAGAAGTAACCCACTTGACTTATATGTTGCCGTTTCTCCCTTGGTTTTTCAAGAACAAGAAATAACTACTGCAATCAAATATGCAGTGTTGCTACTCCTTCCAAACCTTTGTCCACATATTGTTTCCAAGATGAAGCAAGGTAAGATTTATAATAAATCACATTAAATCAGCTTTTAGAATCAAGATCTATATTCTCAAATATTAAACTGATAATCACCAATGTTTTCATATAACCAGATTGCGGTAGATGTCCTGCCCATATGTTTTAAGGGTGAGTATACTAGAAAGCAGACAGTTAATTGATAAAACCAAAATCCTAATAACTATTTTATATTATTCATATTATTAGGTTGTGTTATTACGCTAAATGTTTGAGTATGCTAGAAATCAGGTTTATTAGACAATCATTGGAACTCTAAATACAGTCAAATAAGCATAGTGACATTGTGCTTTACAGATTGTTAGCAAGGAGATCAGGGGAGAAAACAACCATATTTTGCTTTAGCTGACGACAAAAAGGAGGGAAGAGGGAATGAAGAAAAATAGGAATGAAAGAGGTAAAGAATTTCTAATCCAAAGAAGAAGAATTCAAGGTTAATTATGTTCAAATCATGATCTATAAGTTACTTACAATCAGGCTTAAATAACTTCATTATCAACTTTCCCAGTGAGATAGTTCCATTAACAAAAATCACTGCTTAATCAATTGACAAAGTCATACAAAATTCAAGGGAGACATTAACAAGTAACAAGAACTAGTATATAGACAAGGAATGTTGATTTTTGAATCCTCCACTGTCCATTAAGCTCTTTTTCCACATAATGGGATTGTGGTGTTACGTAAAGACACTTGTGCAGATCAGCTAACTTATACAGGAAAGTAGGTATGGAAAAAGGAACAAGGATTTGCTGCCTGATATACTACAATTCACCTTTCAACATTTCTTCTCAGAGGAAGAACTTTGGAGGTAAGTTACTCCAGAAGTCCAGAGTTTACATACTACAATGTAAGTAACAATATCAACCCTATGTAGTCCAACAGAAGTCATATGCCATCAGATTTCAAGACCATTCAAGCCTCTCCATTTACAACCCTTTTTATTCCCTTGTCCCATGTTAATTGATCGTCAGTTACCCTGCTGAATTGTCGTCCAACTTAGCAACAATGTGAAAACTCATTTTATTGCCACCAATATTACTCGAACTCTTCATTCCGATCCAAATTACCCATGTTTGACCACCAGGGCTAGAAGACCTCATCCTAAATTGAAAATAACTGCCGAAAATCACCAAAAGTTTAACCCTCATATCCACACCCCCAACTGATCACTTATTCACTTTCCCCCAAGTCCATCAGATATCAGAATACCTAGCTGAAGTTACCAATTACTACAGCATTAAGTGTGCAAACACATCCAAAAGCGCCATTTATGGCACAATACTGCATTGTATTCTACAGTTTGTCATCTAAGTTTCTCACCCAAAGAAGTGCTCTCACTTTAACAATCTAACAAATATGCCGGTTCCTTTCAGGTACATGGATCAACTACAAGGGTAGTCCAATAATCCAAATTGGGTGTATTTCCCGGAAATTATGTTTGCATATGGTCTAACTTGATGTCTCCAAGTATCATAGAAAAACTTAGCCCTAAAACCTCAATTGCTAAACCCTAGACGAAGAGCAAATTTCAGCAGTATAAAAATCATCATTATCAAAAGACCACAATATAAACCAGAACTGAACAATGAAACTACATACACAACACTGAAAACACAAATTCAACCAAAAAGAAAAATTAAACAGAAGCAGAACATGAACAGCAAATAGATCACGTACCGGCAATGGTAAGCAAGAACAGAAGCACGGTCCCTGGGCAAATTTACCCCATCATCACCGCTAGAAACCCTCAAACCTGCAAATCCCAAAATTCCCAAAAATAATCGAAAATTAGAACCAAAAAAATCCCGGGAAAAATAACATGCAAAGATGAGAGTGATGAAGAAAGACATACCAGCAAATCGAGCTGACTCTAGAGTGGATAATGCACTGCCAATCACCATTGGCTTCGCTTTCAACAAGAATAAGAAGAAGACGATGAAGATGAAGATGAAGAAGAAGAAGAAATTCAAAGTGAGAAAAGGGAGGCAAGAGAGAGAAAGAGGAGAGAGAATGGAATGGGTTGGAAATGGGGGAGTGAGTGAGGTCTGAGAGTAACAGAACAGGGGAACGGGCTGTGCCAAGTATTACAGCAAAAATGGCAGTGGCATTATCCAAAAAAAATAAAATAAAAATAAAGAGGGGTCGAAAAACAAAGAAAAATGTCACTATTTTATATCGTGTGAAATTTAGGAAGGCCACGTGTCCGTTTTGGAAGAATAAATTATCTCAGGCTAGTGTTCTTGATATTTTTTAAGTGGTAATGGAATTTTGATATTCTTTGTTCTCATAGAATGGTGACCCCAGTATCTATCTAGAGTACGCCGAATTAATCAACGCAAATTCTTGTGTACAACCGTCTAACCGTTAGACGACTCAATCTAATGGAGACTTTTCACAGTTTATGGGCTACTTTTAGTGATTTAGGGGTGACTTTTTACAGTTTATTGTATCTTTTATAAAATTAACCTAAGATAAAATGTCACTCTTAAGTAACTAAAAGTAATCCCTAAATTGGAAAAAGTAGCACTTGGGTTGAA
>BSSO01002425.1:0-19394 GCA_030267885.1 Mesembryanthemum crystallinum | reverse complement strand
GGTTTCTAAGAAAAAAATTAGTATTTTCTTATACTTTTTTGCGTTTCCACGTTTCCTAGTTTTTTGAGAAATGACGTTTCCGCGTTTCCCGTTTCCGTTTCCTCGTTTCCCGTTTCCATGCAACATAGCACACAACAAATGTGCATTTAGGTTATAAATTGGTTTTGGAATAAAGCAGATATCTATTTGAGAGTTTATTCTGTTGACAATTCAACCTGGATTTGGAATATGTACTATCAAATGCGATACAAACAGAAGACAACATTTAATTGGTAATCACCAATCCAAGTTTTATTATCACTTTGTGATATTCAAGATTAAAAGTTTTGATTCCCTCTGACATATCATCTAACTGTCATCTACTATAGATACAAAGGAAATGTTACAGGGTGAAAACAAATATAGGGGAAAACTCAATCCATAACAGTATAGTCCAGGAATATTTAGTGCTATTGCCCGAGATGAACTGCTACGATGGCGTTTATTTTGAACCAGCAAATGCGTGTTAATTATAAATCAAATTCAGATTAAAAGTGTGAAGAAAGGCAACCAAGATTCAGCTCCAAGATAGCCTTGTCATAGATGCTCACCTTCTTCACTGGTGCTTTGATTCCAAAAGCCTCTCCCATAGCAAGTCGTTCACTAGATTCCTAGCAAGATAAAAATCCAACAGGAAATAGAATTATGGAAAGGTAGAGAAACCAAATATTCAATCATTTCAATGGAAGACACTAGGCCATGACAATGTAGTAACTGCAAGGCCATTGGTTCCACACAAATACTAAAACATATGCACATCACCAAGAAATACTCACTGGGTGGTATTTAAGTAGGTTGTCAATGACAGTAAGGCGGATTCTCTCTAGCATATCAGGATCCTCAACTTTTCGCCCAGTATTTCTGGCAGATTACAATAGAGAACTCATTAAAAGCTAAATGTTAGAGTTATCTCAAACTCGGGGTGGGAAGAATTATAAGGACTAATGGAAGAGATGAAAAAGCATCCGTTATTTGGCATCAGTTAGACAGCTATTGATTTAAACACGATATGCAGAAGCAAATTCAAAATATAGGTTATTCCACTAGAGGAATATGTTGCCCAGCATTATGTTGCCTGGTATGATGTTGCCCAGCAACAAAACTGGAGGTTTTTAGTATGTGATTTTGATTGAGCGATTATCAATGGCATATAGAATACGAAACTGGAGAAGCATTAACATACAATAGCGTGATGAATAACTTTGTTTGCTTGACAGCTCCCTCAGTAGTAACAGTACCCTTTGAGACATCTAAACCTAAATCTTTTAATGCCTTCATCTGCAAGGAGGTTTAGCAAGAATAAGTAAGAATTGCTGGCATAAGAATAAGGAAAACTAGAGCCTAGAGATTCTGGTAAGAAACATATGCAGACCACCTTCCTAATAGTTGTAAAGTTGAAAATTAAGCACTTCAAAATATATATGCTAACCAGAAAATTTTATCAGCTAATGGATTTAATATTCCCATTCCACTTGCAAGACAACTTCAAGAGTCTGTGATCCAAAACTCTTTTTCCATTATCCAAGAGATGTTTGACCCTTAGTAAGTATTCTACACCTTATAGCACCAAGTCGCCTCAAGGGAGCACTTACAACAATTAGTTCTTAGAATACCCGAGACTGTGCTTTGAAAGGTGTCCCTTAGCTAAATCCCAAAATGAAAAACAAAAACTATTGCCATTCCACAGATCAAAAGTTGCAGTACCAGAAACCAAAAAGAGTCATAGTAAATGAATCTATGCTTTATTGTGAAATACCAGATAGGAGAAAATTTACGGATATGCAAAATAGAACTGGAGAAAGTTAGCTCTTCAAAGGATATATGTATAAGAGATAATTTAACCCCTTGTCTGGAGGTTAAAGGGAGAAAGATCTGCATAACACAGATCTACATAACACTTCAAACATTAGCAAATGAGGACAACAATTAACTTCACCGTGTCAATGAGAGCTCCAAGACGGTCACCAAAGCTGAGCTGCACAATAGTTGCAACAGGGTCTGAATCTTGATCTATCAGAACTATGGGAATTGGGACAGGATCAGAGTCCACATCAGACATCTACAGGAATAAGGTATAATGTGGTTAAATAACAAGAGACACTACAAATATTGATCACTCAGATTCAAATGGAATTCAAAGCCAAAATATTAGAATAAGATGGAAAGCCCTCAAAATAGTATACATCCAATAAAAAATCTACAAGCAAGGTAGTCGTAATCAAATATAGAAATATATGGTAAGCATTTACCAGGAGGTCCATCATATATCAAAAATTTACCAGGAAATCAAATATAAAAAGCATATTTACAAATAAACAGCCACTAAAAGAGCACGCAATCTCGAACATATCTTAACAAAGATCAATTGCTTTACCTTGGACTCTCATTCTATAATTACAGAAAACAACAAAAATTATAGAAATAGACCAGCTTCCTATCATTTCATTTTAGAGGTCGGGGCCGGGGGTTAAGAAAAATAGCTGCTTAAAAACCAATAGATACGCTTTCACTGTGATCTCAAGCTTGTTGAATGCAAGAGCTAAGAATTAGGAGATGGATGATTTAAGAAATTTGCAAAGTAAAAAAATGAAGTGAATTAGTTTTATGTCATGATATGAGTTGTTATGTTGTCTTGAATTTGAATAAGTGAGACGAGAAAAGTGCAGAGAGTTCAACCTGGAGGCTCTCAGTCATTTCAATTCATAGCTTATGCTTCACATTCCCTTGTATTCCAAAGGCTAATTTGTATCAATATATACTACAAAATATATATATATTTAAAAGGAGATATAATAAACTGAGAGGTGCAGTAGAGATGTTCAGTGGAAAAACCTTGTTTGTGATAACCTTGCGCCCCCCACCCCCCTCAAAAGCAGTATTCATGCTATGGGTTGCTCTGTTGGGGAAACTCAGAACTAGAGACAAATTGATTGCATGAGGTATGCAGTGCTCACCTATCAGTGGTCTATACTCAACAGGATCTGAGAGCACACCCCACTTGCTTTTGACTGCCTTGTGTTAAAGCAAGTCTGGACTGAGGTGCTTTTATGGTTGTAGTGGCAGTCTGGCAGAGAACAATTCTAAACTGGGAAGATGAGTGCAAATGGGTGACTGCAAACTCAAAGGGTAAATCATCTAGAGGCCAATGCGTAAAGATGACATTGCAACTGCAGTGCATACAATATGGTGCGCAAGGACTTTGAAGATAATCCAGGGCAAAAGACAGGACAGCACTGCTATGGTGAAGTGTATCCAGCTGCAAGTCTGTATCAAAGCGCAGACGGATTCCAAGCTTTGTAATTACATATATCAATTGTGATTTTGTGTTCATCTCTTAGGCACATGAAGGATGGACCTCTAAAACCCTTCCTAGAAGGTGCTCAAGAGTTCCTACCGATGCCGGAAAGAGATGGAGTTAATTGTGAGTTTTGTAGTGACTTGTACAGAACGATTTTAGTGATTAATAAAATTATCATTAGTTACCAAAAAAAAAAAAAAGATAGATTATCCATGATTCGAGATGGAGTTCTGAATGATATTAAACACTAAAAATTAGCACTACAAAATAGACAATAGCAACACCACTTAAAGGAAAATTAGCTACACTAATATTCAGTCCCTTTAGTTTCTTCAAAAAGCAACAAGGGACATATTACACATGGCACACACTCCTGACCATGAATGAAAATGGAGTTAGAGTCCATTAAAAAGGTGATGGTCATGCAATCAAGCACTCCATTGAAGGTCTCCTCATTGTTATTTATCCTTTAAACACTAAACATTCTCACTTGTGGGCTCAAAGAGGAGACATAGAGAGAGATTGAATTTTTTAATCTTTAATACAATTCCTGCAATTTTAAAATGAAATATATAAAGTAAAAAAAAATAAAACAAGAATAGGTTGAAGAAAGAGTCACTCCAACGAAATGATTTAGACAGTATACATGATGGACAAGCAACGCAGTATGGTTATGTTTGACAAGAACAACTAGCTTTTCAATAAAAGCTACAGCTTGAAGCTTCTTGAAGCTTGAAGCTAGTTTGGTCAGCTCTCAGCTGCCAAACCGTTTGTGAAGTTATAGCTACAGCTAATTTTGTGAAGCTACTCATACTAGCTTTCAGTAAAAGCTCCATCTAATAGCTAGCCCATTATAGGTACTAATTTCTTTCCTGTGTTAGCATTTCACAGCTACAACAACATCCTAATTTTGCCAAACATATCAACTAATATCTGAAAAGATAAGTGAATAAACAGATCAGCCTTCATCTTATATGGCATTTTGGTCTAAATTTACATGATGTACAAGCAACTCAACTAATATCTGAGAAATAGTGGATAAACTGATTAGCTATGGTCTACAAAATCTTACCCATTGTAATAACAAAAGATTTAATAAAATAGAGGCAACAACTTACTAATGAACTGGAACCGATTGAGTTAGTGCTGTCCTGCGTAGCCTGCAATATATTTCTACCCAAAAAAAAAAAAAAGGATAGTGAATTTTCAACAAGTGTCATGTAATCAAAACCAGAGATAGAAATTCCTATTAACACAACTATCTCAGCATTATCAAGAATAGCAAAATTTCTATTTCTACAATAACAACAACCAAGAAATACATATTTTCTATTTCTGACACTGATGAATGAGATTCTAACACATGCAAGAATAATCCAACCATGTCAACGGCACACATGGAACCATAGCCAATTGAGCTAGCTAGCTGACCTAAATCCTCACCAAATTTCTCCATTATCAAAGGAAACAAAGAAATTAGGGTGAACAGATTATTACTCACAATTTTGGCGAGAAACCAAGAAGGGGAATAGAGGAAGGTTTGTTGAGGTCGAAACGAGGAATTTGAGGGGAAGATTTGAAGACGGTCGATCGTCGTCGAAGAGAGAGAGTGGGTGTGAAGAATGCGTTTGTAGCAGCCATGGCTGGGGTGTTGTTCTGGTTTGGTCTTCTCCAATGGCTGCTTCTCTGCGTATCAAAAATGGGGGAAGAGAGAGAAAGAGTAAATGGTTGCTTGGCCAAATATAAAAAAGGGAAAAGGATAGGTAGAGAGATTGAGAGTGACGCAGCGATCACTAGTTTACAACTTGGTTCGTTTTCTGAGTGTCACCAAATGGCTTAATTTGGTCCCCACCACTACCAATAATGTCACTACTCTTTTTTTTTATTTTTTTTTTTTTTTTTGAGGGGTAATAATGTCACTACTTTATTCTTCACAAAATTAGTAAAAAACTAGTAATCAAACCCGTGCGATGCACGATTTATATAATTTTTATATGATCTATTAAGTGATTTGCCATTATAATTATGTCTAAATTAAATCGAGATTATCTAATAAGTAGTATATATATACATAGTATAAATTAGGAGAATGAATAATAAAAACAAAACAAACACAAAAGTCATAATAACGCTAAAGCTCACCCAATTCGAACTTTGATTAATAAAACAATTGGTACTAAACATTAATTGCTCCAATGAAAAGTAGTAGGAAGAAGTTAGCTTAGGAAAAAGTAAGGTTGTTCTTGAATCTAACCCTATATATATAATAGCATTAGCAATCACCCTTATTTAAGAGTTCATATAATAGTGGACTACTATTGCAATTTTATCCCTTTGTATTCCAAACTTATCTTTTGGTTATGTACGATTATCTTGTTATTTTTCAGTTTCTACAATAATTCAATTCATAATAATTTTTGTTGAGGTGGAACGCCTCATTACTCCCGAAAAATGTCGTTTTTATATATATATTAGATTTTGATACAACCTACACTTTGTGATATTTTGTGAAACTACCGTTTTAATTTTTTTCGGCCAAAAACTTTGTTAAACTTTGTGAGAATTGTCAAAAATTGTCCTGGTTAATTGACGGAGTAATTTCCTTTCATTCTTAAAACCCCTACCTCTTCCCCTTTAATTAATTTTTCCCTCCAATTTCATTTCCTCTTTATAATTCCCTTCAATGTCATTCTTTACTCTTTGTGGTTCCTTGGCCTCTTTCAAGTTCATGTTTGTATTTTTTATGGATGCTGTAGCTGTAGGTAGTTGAAAGGTAAGTGGATGCATACTAAATCTCTTATTTATAAAATTACTGTTTTAGAAAAATGAGAAGTTGGGAATTTATATCATTTTCGGAATTTAGGGTTTTTCGAAAATTAGCAATTGGGAATTCTTGAGAGAGCGTGACATAAGAAGAGAGAGACTATGAGGTCTATAAAAATGGCTGAAGAAAATGAAGAAGGAGAGAGAGAGATGAATTTCAACCGTTTCAACCTAGGCTGAATTCAACAGAGAAGGAGAGAGATAGAGATCATGTGAGGGAGAGGGGGTGATTCAAAAGAAAAGGTTTGGCCAAAAGAAAAGGTTTTAAGAATATTACAATTGAAGGCGATAATCTCACCCGTCATAAAAGCACTTATGGAAGAATGGCTTATTTCTTGGGAAATTAAAATCATCATCATTGATACACAACAAGATCTATTTTTCGTTGCTAACGTTGAAGTTTTGCATTGTTTCCGTGGAGCAAAGGTGATTGCAGATTTTTTGGCCAAGTTTGGTCATACACTTTCTCAATTAATTTTTTTGGTCGAGCTTTTTTGACCCGTTTCTAGCCAATCTTTTGGTCAATGACACTTTAGGTAGCCTGTTGAGCAGGCTATCTTGGTTTTTCTTGCCTTTTCACAAAAAAACAAAAAGACACCAAAAAGAACACCAAAAAAAGGTGTTTTGAAAGTGGAAAGGAAAACAGGACTATGCATAAATAGGGAAAAAGAAAGAATAAGGGATGAAGAAAAGTGAGGTGAATGGAAGGACCTATGTGGCTGATAAAGAAAAGAAACAGAGTCATGCCGAGTTTGGGCTCTTAATTTAGAGAAAAGTGTTCTAAGTTTAGAGAGAGAAATGTGTATAATTAATAATATGGTTAAGTATTAAGTATTCACCTAATAAATTGGAAAAAAGAGTAACACTTCCCATCCAAAAAAAAAAAAGATTAACACTTCCCATACTACCGTCTAACGGTTAGACAACCTATTCCAGGGGTGACATTTTCCAACTTTAGGTCGATTTTTTAACGACATAGAAACTACCTTTTATAAATTAGAATAATTTCGAAAAATCATCTTGCAAAACATTCCCAAATTAACAAATCCATATAATCTATATCTATATAATAATAGTTTAAAAGACATGGAATCAACCACGATGCGACACATAAGCTGACACATAAGCTGTTGATTCAATGGCCATGTCACTTGCATAGTCAGCAATCTAAAACTGAGTTGGCAAGCATATGTTAATAAATAAATAAATAAATAAACTCATGAATTAATTTACTGCCGAATTATCATATGGGTATTTTTTATAACCACCATTTGACATTTGGGTATATAAAAAATCGTCGATCCCAAATGAGTATTTTTAATGAACTAAAAGCGCATATGGGCCCAAAACTTCGCAGTCGGTGACCAAAATTTCATTTTTACTTTTTTTTTTTTTTTTGATATTGACATGCATTTCCTTATTATGTTTATTTATCTAAAATTATTTTAATCCTCCAAAAAACCCTTTTACTCCCAATTTTCTTGAGTAGGAGAGGGAGAAAAAAGGGAGTTAATGAGCTTTTTGGGGGGATTATAGTGATTTAAAGTAAATAAATCTAATAATAAACATAAGGAAAGTGTATTTTAGTACCAAAAAAAACATGATAAATGATTTTTAAAATTATTTTTGGGCCTATATGCGCTTTTGGTCTATTAAAATACTCATTTGGCACTGAAATTTTTTAAAATATCCAAGTGTCGAAGGGTAATCATAAAAAAATACCCATCTGGTAATTCGGCGATTAATTTACACAAGCAATTAATTAAGGAAATAACATATATTCATAAAGTAGTCCACACAATCAATTAAACAAATAACATTTACTCATGAAGTGGTAAAGTTTCAATATCAATTAGTAGTAAAAAGTAACTTTCCATTCACTTAATGTTCCATGGCAAAATAATACTACAAATCTCAATCAATAGTGCCCCAATAGTTAAAATAGTAACCGTCCTCCTACCTAATTAAGGGCACCATCTAAAATATTTTCTTCTTGCCTCTTTGTCTTTCTTGGTGTGCTAACTCGATCTCCCTTTTCCAACAATAGGTACACGGCGTTGGTCAAGTGAAGGAGATGAGTGATTATTTTGAGGTATTCCGAAATATTCTTCAACTTTTATAGCAATTTAGAAAAAAAAAAATAGATGGTTGAAATAAATTTAAGTTAGTTTAGGTTAGAAATTGGTACTTTGCTTCAATTATTGTTTAATTGATCAGATTATTTTCAGTTAAATCTACTTAATTATTTTGTTTAAAACTATTTTTGAATTTGTAATGCTTATGGTGTTTTTGGATTGTAGTGATTGGAGTGCAACGTCGATAAATCGCTACAAATTATGTACTAAAATGCATTACAATATTAATTACATTAAATATATGAGCACTTTAAATAAGAGTTTAAGAAAATTTATAAAACAAAATAAAGATGACTTGAAATTTTTTTTTTTGATCATAAAAAGATTTAGATTTTAAAATTGTGAAGGAATTATTGTAATCAGCAATACTCTAAATAACCTCCCCTACCCAAATAGGAATAGAAAAATCAAAATGTTGAATGAAAGTCATGAATTACATAGGTTATGGGTTCATATCCCTATTCACATGTGATATTGTGACTATTAAATTTATAAAACTATTAATTAATAATTAATAATAATTTCAATCCGTGCATCGCACGGGTCAAACACTAGTTGGTCTTTAAAATGAACATGTGTGGACAATATGGTCTTACTAAACACTGATTGGCCAATTTGGGTTTTAAAAAGCCAACTTTTGGCATATAGAACCCTAGAACCAGAATCTTATATAAAAATGAATAAAAAAAATGCATTTTTTAATTGTTTTGTAAAATTTTTTTATTTTACAATTTTTCTTTATTTTCTTCATTTATCTGATTTTCTTCTTTTCCCTTTTCATTAATTTCCTTATCTCCTCTCTCTCCCCTCTCTCCTCTCCCCTGTCCCCAGCCCATTCCCTTGCCTGTTCCCCTCCCTCTCACCACAATTATCGGAAGATCAATATCCCAGCCCGAATCAAAATACTCAAGCTCAACCTCTTAATTAATCAGTCATCTAATTCATTCAAAATCACCAAAATTACACAAAATCTGGTAAATGTAAGGACAAGTAAACTCGAAAGTTTGTAGTGAAGGTCAGATTTCAGCTCAACATAGTAACTTAATTGTAGGATTAGCTAAGAATGATGCTTACTAAAGTTACTAGCTTGTGCCAATTGTCACGGATTCGTTTCAAATCATATCTTTGTCACTTTTTCGTTTTGTTAAGCTTGATCCTGTAGGTTGAATCGTTTTTCGCTCAACAAAGTTGGCTTTTTTGCTATAAAAAAAAAGGACATGTGACTGTCGATAGAGAAGGTAAATTGCTGCAATGTGATGCTTGGATCACCGACGAGCTTGAAATCGAGGTGGTACTAGCAGGATTTGAGCGAATTGAAGAAGATAGAGTAAGAAGATTTGAGCACCCTAATTCAATTGAGAACCCAAAAAATAAATTTGATACATCTAAGCTCAAGTGACAAGTCCTACAATCTCTCTCCACGTTTGCCGAATGCACACTCACCATTGTCTCCGCCACCACCCTTCTGGTGGCAGTGTCACTCCCACCGAACACCCCCGACACACAAGAAGAATAAGACCTCCTACTCTTGTCATTAACCTCAGTTGTACAAGACTCGCTTAAGCTTTTTTCTTCCCCGTTGGAGCACCGGGGAGTTTCCTCACTGGAATATATGGCGGTGGTGGCTGGACATTATGATGGGGGTTAGTGACCGGAGAGGAAGAGGAAGGGGTTGGGAGGACAAGAGAGAAAAATATATGAAAGTTTAAGAAAATAGAAGAAAAAGAAATTAAAAAAAAAAGGAAGAGGAAATGAACGAAAATTTAAAAATGTATTTTTATTTCGGAAATTTCACAGGCTACCCATGAATTTTGAGATAATGCACAGAGTGATCAAACTCGATGATTTTTGCACATGATACCCATGAACTTTTCAAAAATGCACAGCGTGCCCAAATGTGCTAATGGCGTCCAGTTTCCGTTAACTGAGCCATATGAAATTACCATCTTGCCCTCTTTATGTAAAATAGACGACTTACGATTACCTTTAGTTTGGCACCACATACAAATCATTGCCTTTAATTTACAAAATTAATCAAAAAACCCTTCATCTTCCATCTTTCACACCCTGATTCTTTCCTTCTCTCACTTGCACTCTGTTCTTTGAAAATTCTAAAAAAAAATTCCAAAAATTCTTAAAAATCTAGCCTCCAAAATTGGTGCTTCTCATTGTGAAGAGGATGATCTTGAGGGTCGAGTTTTAGTGAGGTGAAGTTATCGCAAAATTGGAGCAAAATTAGGGCTCAAAATTTCGTTCAGTCTTTGTTTTCGTTGTTGAACTTAAATAAGCTTGCATGTGTGCTATTATAGGTTGTATATGTATGATTTAGGGTAAGATATTGCTTGTATGAAAATGGGTTTGTTTATATAATTCATGGGTTTTGGGATTTGGGTCATTATATTGCGAAAATACTTAGTGTAAGATATATAATTGTTAAAACTGTAAAGTTTTGTTTGTTAATATTAGTAGTATTTTAATGGTATAATGGCTAAAAAAATGTTACTCCCTCCATCTCAAAATAATTGTCGCTTTAATTAAATTTTTTGTCTCAAAATATTTGTCGCTATACAATTCCAATACAACATTATTTGCTCATATTCCTAATCTATTCTTGTGGTTTATTACTAATTTCACTTTCCAATGCATCTAGTTCCAATTGATACAAGGGTAACAAAGTCAAATTGTTGTTAACTAACTCTGTAATTAATAATCTCCTTAATATGTGCGCATTATAAGTAAACAACAGTTATTTTGAGATGTAGGAAGTATCTTGTTGTTGTTTTTTAGGGAAAATCAGTGAATCCAAAATGGGGAGAGAGTTGTGGTTGTGTTTCCATTACAATGAAAAGGCATTTGATTTTCTAGTGGAAGACATAGATTATACCCAATTCATGGAATTAGTTGCTGATTTAGATGATAAAGCATTAGAGCAAGATGTCTTGATCCCTAAATTGCTTGTTTTGCATTACAAGCACCCAATTAATGGAAATTGCGTTCAATTGATTGATAATGGGTCATTACTTAAGATGTGGAAATTGTTTAATTGGATAGACACCATAGATATATAGTTAGAGGATAGTGATGACCCTAGATCTATATTCATTATGGCTATGAATCTGAAGAATGCCAAGGCTGAGATGGCATTAATAATTAGAAAGCAAAAAGAAGAGGAAGAAGGGAGAAAATGAAAAGAGAACAAGAGGAAAAAGAGAGGATGGAAGGGAGTTGGATGAGCAAATACATCCACTTGTGATGGAGATACCAGTAGTGAACATAGATGAGGACAAAGAAGAATACATTAGGGTGTGTATCCAAGAGCCAGAGTCTCAGCCAGTAGACCATGATGACTATGACTCTTTCTTTGAGCAACCTTCACCTACTTATCATGATACACCATCATCTCCACCAGCTTAGCTCCCACCCACCAAACCCTTCATAGTCTACACCAGAAGTTTTAGAGCCTCCACCACCCATATAAGACTCTCCACAACCTACACCAGAAGCTGCAGAGCCTCCACCACCCACAAAATACTCTCCACATCCATCACCAGAAACCTGCACAGCCTCCATCACCCACTGAACAGCCTCCATCACCCACTTAACACCCTCCATAGCCTGCACAACCAACTGTAGAGCCTCCAGCATCTCCAAATGTGAGGAGGAAAATGTCAGCTAAGAAGAGGACACCTACACCCGAAAGATAAACACCCAAAACAACTGAAACTGTTTCTCCATTTACTCCACCACTGCCTCGAACTCCACCATCTTCCCTACATCCACAAACACCTGATGATAGACACATAACCAATGTCCTCCCAAACACATAATGCCACAAAAGGCCACCCATATGACCAACCAAGGAAGATCCCAAAAACCACAGCCGAGAGGAGATGGGTATTTGATGAAGCAGTCAGTGTTAGGAGAGCAAGAGAGACTGCTGCCAGTCAAGAGGGGCATGTGCTGGAACAGGGAAGGCCTAAAAGGGCAGCTGCTCCCACTACACTATTGACAGATGCATTTGATGAGTCGTCACATAAAGATAGTAAGGATGAGGACTTTGAAGCAAATATCAGTGAGGAAGATGTGGCTGAAGAAGATGAGCAACCTAATGAGTTTTCAGAGGCTCATTTGAGTTTTGAGAGCCTTTTTGGGTCAAAAGATTAAATGGATAGGGTTTACAAGAATGGGGTGATGTCCAAGGAGAAGGAGTTTGGGCAGATTAGTTTGGAAATTTGGGTTATTTTCCTAAACAAGAAATAGTTCCTCCAAGCTCTTAGGGATTACTACATCTAAGAGGGCTTTTCTTTGTTGGTCACAAGATCAGATAGCAACAAGTATTCAGTTGAATATGCAAGTGAAGGATGTGAGTGGAAGTTGCATGCATCCAAACTGCCTAACAGTGTTAGCTTGGGCCGTCAAGGTACTGTCAACAGAGGCTCATAGCTGTACCAGTTTTGAAAGAAATCACATGGCCAATTCTTAGTGGGTCTATAATAAATTGCTAGATGATGTTAAGATAAATTCAAATATCCCACCCAAGGCAACGAAGGAATTGTGCAGAGAGAGTTATAGAATTGACATGGCTTTGAGGACTTTGTACAAGATAAAAAAAAACATGGCATTGGAGGTCATAAATGGGAGCCATGACACTTCATACATCTACTTGCCAGCCTACTATGAGATGCTAAAGAGAACCAACCCAGGTTCCTTTGCACTTATCACATGGCATAACCCATTACCACATAGTTCAGTGCATTTCAATAACTTGTTTCATCTCATTGTATGGTTAGATGAATGGTTTCTTAAGGGGCTATAGGGGGTTGATTGGAGTAGATGAATGCCATCTCAAGGGCACATACAAAGGGGTTTTATTGGTTGCCTTAGCACTTGATGGGAATAATGAGATTTTTTGTATAGCATATGCAATTGTAGGGGCAAAAAGTGTGCAGAGCTGGAGATACTTTTTTAGGTTCCTTAGGAGTGTAATGCAACAACATGGGTGCATTAAGGAGGACTGGACCTTCATCAGTGATAGACAAAAGGTCAGTTCATGACTTTATTTGCTTGGTTTTAATTACAATTTCAGTGCTAACCACTTATTGCTTTGTGTTGGCTAACCGGGGGTTGACAAGGCTTTGCTTAAAGAGTTTCCTAGGGTGAACAAGAGGATATGTGCCCTCCATTTGTACAACAACTTCAAAGCCAAGTTCCTTGGGGCTGCTTTCCATGATTACTTTTGGATGACAGTACATGCATATAATGAGTATGTCTAGTCAAAGGCATTGAAGCACATGGCAGGTATGGATAAGAGGGAAATTGAGTGGTTGGCTTATGTGTTTGGTGAGTGGTCAAGGCACGCATTTGTTCACAACACAAGTAATTTTATTGAGTATTTAACTCTGTTACGAATTGAGGCATCTCCCAATCCTAAACTTGTTAGAAGGTGAATTTAATTGATTTCCAAAATTCTAAATTAACATCATTTTTCATATTTATGTTGACTAACGAACACATATGTTATTTCTTATAGGTATTAGACAAAAAAAATATGACCAAGATGGCTGCAAGATATGAGAAAGTACAAGCAGTAATGGAGTATTTAGCAATCACTCACTATGCAAAGAAGAAGCTGGATATTGCCTCAAATGCTTCGAGGACTTGTAGAGTAAGTATGGCAGGGGGTGAATTTGAGATTCAAGAGGGTTTCATGCACTTTCTAGTGAACTTCACTAACATGACATGTCTATGTGGGCAATAGCAGATAATTGGCCTCCCATGTAGGCATGCCATGAGTGTCATTTTGCACAAAAGGCAACAAATCATTCCCTATGTTAGCCACTTCTACACTGGTCTGATGTACAAGCTCACATATGATAAGCAATTGCAACCTATGCCTGATCATAGTCACCCACTCCCAAACAACATAAAGCAGGAGCTGTAGCTGCTTCACAAACTCCAGTACCCACTGGTGCTTCTTCTACATCCACACAAGCCCCTCCACCACCTCAACCTGCTACTGCCAACAAGAGGAAGGCTGCAGCTTCTTCTTCATCCACTGCTGCTACTAAAAAGAAGAAGAAGCAGCCTATTTCTTCAAGCCTACTACTGCTGCAAAGAGGAGAAGTGTTGCAGCTCCGAAGACCACCTAGCTGACTTTTGTGAATGGTTTTTTGTCAAAATTCTGATGTAATTAAAACTTGATTAATATGGCATTGTGAAAGTAGGATGTGCAGGTTGTCAAGTAGTTTTTATGGGATATTTTTTGGGCAATTTATGTTATGCCATTGTACACAGGTTATGAAGTTTGTTTTTTGGCAATTTATTCCACTTTTGTAAGAATTGAAGTGGGGAATGAATTTGTAACTACACCATTTGGTTATCATCAATAAACAACACCAATTCATTTCATAACAACTACAATAAGGTACCACATAATAACAGCTATCTTAACTATCATATACACAAACGTTGAAAACTTTTCTAGGGTCTTCTTAATATCCGCAATACTCTCTTCTACGCCTTGCATCCCATTTGGTTTAACACTTTGAATCGATTGTGCCACAATTTCATGATTCTCTTCTTCAATTACGGAAGGCGTACACTATTGGAAAAACCCACATGTGTTACACTTGTAGTACAATTTGTACATTTTGGCTTGGGATTCCCATGATCTAATTTCCGCTCTTTTTGCAGGTCGACATCTATAATATGTGTTTTGCATGCGAATGCCTTGAGATCGATTAGAACTTACATAAGAATCCGTTGTTTAAATCCTACAAAAAACCATAAAAAAAGTTTAGCAAAAAATATAGCACAAAACAAAACCTAATGAACACATTTGGGGAGCTAACTCAACCTTTATTAAGAGAGTTTTGTGATAAAATACTGATGAATACTTCTCTACATGCATCATTGAGGTATATATAGCCATATAAATAGCCGTTGGGAACAATTTTTGAGAAGAAAAAAAAAGTTCAGGCACTGTTTACACATCATACCCATGAAGTTTGAAAACTTAAATGGGTACCATGTGCAAAGTTTCAAAAAATTCAAACCTCATCCCAACGGTCATATTGAATTTTTTTTCCTAATTAAAGTTCAAATTAGTAGGGGAAAAATGGTAATTTCATATGGCCTAGTTAACGGAAATTGAACACCGTCAGCACATTTGGGCACACTGTGCATTTTTGAAAAGCTCGTGGACATTATGTGCAAAAATCAGCGAGTTTAGTCATGCTGTGCATGGGTACCCTATGAACTTTCCATTTTTATTTTTAATTTTATATAAGATTACGATTTTGAGTTCTTATATGCCAAAAGTTGGTTTTTTTAAACCCAAATTGACCCATGAGGTTTTAATAAGACTATATTGTCGAATCTTTTTTTATAGTGGTGTTAGAAAATAAAAAAATTCAACTTTTGGGTAGATTTTAAAACTAATTCCACAAATGATGTCCACGTAGGCTCGGACGCCACCCGAACGCTAATTTTTTTTTGGGAAATTCCATTTGGTCCACCTCTGCTATTGACATTTCCAAATGGTGACCAAAGTTTTTCTGGAAATTTAAATGGTACACTCGAAATTGTGCACTATCCAACCCATAACCTTATTTATGGTTTGCCATTTAAATTTTCCGTTAGTTGGGTCACGTGAGTGTAATGCGAGCTTAAATTTCATGTTTAGAAATATCCACCCCTTATATTTGCCTACAAATACAGCTTTTAAGTTCAATTTAATGACAAATTTTAAAATTTGAAAGGTCAAAAAGGTTCACATTGGAGGCAAATTTAGGTGTTGATTTTTTTATAAACATTAAATTTAGTCTCACATCACACTGACATGACCCTACTAATGGAAAATACTGACGAAGAACCATAAATAATGTCAAGTATTGTACAAGTGCCAAATTCGAGTGTAGCATTTGAATTTCAGAAAAAACTTTGGGCACCAGTTGGAAAAGTCAATAACACAGTGGCAGCAATTGGAATTCAGCGACTTTACTTTAAATAAGTCACCGTCCCCTTTAGCGACTCTAATCCAGCCAAAGCTCATTATGTTTACTGTCCCATTATGAGTCATTGACCAGTACAGCGACTTACCTTCTTTAAAGTCACTTATACTTTTCATGACTATTGCTGTGCAATTCTCAAAACAATATGGACCTTGTTCAACAACCAGAACCTGCCAAAACCTGTGTATCAGTTCTCAATTATGCATAACAACAGCTTGCATATATAAATATGATAGAAAAATAATTCACTTTATTACAATCACCAACGCATTATAATTCCATCATTGAACACATTCTCATTGCCCAAAAATTCAATGTTTTACATTATGTCACCATGATTATCAGTAACTAGACTCACAAAATACTAGTTAAATGCATTAATAATAGCCATGTACACCATGAAAACTACATACTAAGTCTTTTTGCCTTCAAAGACTCAACATCACAACATCGCCTTGATCTCGACCTTCAAGTGAGCCTTTCTCCTTGACAATGGGTAGCAGCTCAACTGTGGAGGTCCTAGTAGGCACAGTGGCAGCACTATCAATCTTATATTGTTGTCAAACAAAGGTGATTATAAAAGATGTTTTATCGAATGCAGATCGACGAGGGGACAAAAGCGGAGCAAGAGGAGGCTAAGAACATAGAGAAGTTGAAAGAGGTGAAGGCGGAAGGGGTGTAGGTGGAGGTGGAGGTGGAGGTGGAGGTGGAGGTAGAGGGGGTGGAGGTGGAGGTGGAGGTGGAGGGGTGAATGTGAAGGTGGAGGAGGCGGAGGGGGAGGCGGAGGCGGAGGCGGAGGCGAGGCAGATGGGGAGGGGGAGGGGCTGGAGATGGAGGGCGAGGAGCTTGAATGAGTTCAAAATGTCCCACACGATCCAAGCAATCCATGCAAGTATACTACTCATGAGTGATTGCATATCAGTAGTAGATAACTGCATATCCTTATGACGTTCTAAAGTGATCTGCCCAAGTTCTCCCGACATATATCATGTAAAGTAGCAAATCCCTGAGTCTGCAATACAAACCATAATCCAAATTAGAAAACCACTAATATGTACTTATTAATAATGCTTACTGAAAATAAAGTCGGCATACCAACAAATGATGATGGAGAAAGCTAAGCTGATAATGCGTCGAAGGTGATCGAGCTAACGGACTAATGAATAATCGAGTGATGCGACGATACCACGCCATATATGGATTATAATACCCTATAGGATCACAACTAGTAGTACCATCTGTTACCCTCTCAAGTCACCTTTCCCATGGGTCAATGTACTGATGATGTTTTTCCACCCAATTTGTCGTACGCTTCCCCTTTTGTCTATAGTGTGCAAGGCAATAAAGGTCTCACATGGCATAACTACGGCTTGTTGAAGACCAAACTGGCGCATAAGACGATCTGGTAGATGCCACTCCACAATGTCAAAACATAATAGTGGAGTAATCACGTGCCACTCACGATCATCAGATCAACACATCTATGGAAGCAAATGCATGATCTCTAGAGTAGGGTTATAATAGAGCCAAGTTGACTTGACGAGCCCTCAGGCTCAACTCGGTTAAAGCTCGGCTTGGGCTCGGTTTAACCCGAGTCCGACCCGAGCTCGAGCTGGCTCGGTTGGTAATGGAACTGAGCCCGAGCCCTTGCCGGCTCGGCTCGTATGGCTCGAAGTTATATTTGGAAGTTTGAGCGGCAATATGTATTAATATATAAGGTAATTTTTAGGGTTTTAACCTTTTTTAAACCTAGCTGTCACTTTGGTAAACCATAAACACAGTAACAATAACACGTTCTCCCTCATTACCTCTTCTTTCTCTCTCAAACATTTCAACTTTCATCCATATGTAACTCATAGTATAAGACTCCAAGTCTCAAAGAACAATCACCAATCAGTCGAAAGGCGCAATTTTCGGTCACAACTCGAAACTCACCTTCTTGTAAGTTTAATTTTCGCTTACTTCTCGATATCTCTTAATTCGCTATTATCTACTATGTTTTTATATTTTTCTTGATAGAACTGTTATTTGAATTTTAGTTTTCAAAATTGTCAATCTAGTATATACTTTTTGTAATTGTTTGATGTGCATCTTGATTATAGAAGATAGGGTTTACTGAGGTTTTCCCCTTACTATGATTCTAATAGGCATTGTACTCATCTTTCTTTGTATTTGATTGTGTGATATGTGTCAATTGATGTTAGATCAATGGAAAAAAAAAAAAATCGAAGTAATAAGGTTATGCTATATCTCTGCTAAGTGCTTTGACTTAGTTTATAATATCATAGTCATGTTCTTCTAAGTGTCATAATCTTGCTCGAAATTCTAAAAGATTGCGCCTTGATAAGAATTGCTCCTTTTAGATAAGATCTCAATTGCTTATATATATATATACGAATTAGTTATGTATATTACTTTTATAGAAGGTAGGAGTCTTTTAACTTGGGAACTATGTAGTTCTTTGTAAAGTAATGATTGTTGCTTTGCTAAATTACATAAAAAATAATAACTTATAATAAGCTAGAAGTAGATTATGTAACTTCCAACAAGCACTAAAATTTTAATAATTGTTTAGACACAAATCACACAATGCTAATTGCTAGTATATTTGTATATACATGTGCGTACAGAATATATTTTATGAGTACTACTTTGACATCTAGCCCAAATCCCAATAGCATTCTAATAGATATCAATAGTAATTAGCAACTTTGAATTAATCATACTTTTTCTATTTGATAAGAATACTAAGAGCAGATGTAAAAAAAGCTGCTCCCTTCGTTCTCTAAATAAGATGACATTTAACGTTTTAGACCGTTCTCTAAAGAAGATGACACTCCTGTAGAGACCACGACCCGTAGGGGTATGGTCTCCCACGTGACAAGTTCACTTGGTTTTTGAAAAGAAGTCGCCAATAAGTTTTATTAAAAAACTTATAAAATTTAATTAAAAATCAGATTGGCGTTTTATGAAAAAACACGCCTAAGGGAGCCTCCAATTACCGAAAGGGACATAACCGAAGGGACATTACCGAAGGGACATTTACCGAAGGGACATTTGGAGGTTCCACTTAGAGTTTTAGAAAAC